>JALPQI010001350.1:0-136486 GCA_025490895.1 Thaumatotibia leucotreta | reverse complement strand
ACTACCGGAAATATATCCTGAAGGACGGTACGGTCGACATTTGTCGGGCATGCCGCCGTCCCGGTGAGTCACTCAGGCATATTATTTCCGGTTGTTCTCAGATTGTTAACACCGAGTACTTGCACAGACACAACCTCGTAGCCAGGATTATACACCAGCAGCTTGCTCTTCAATACGGCCTTGTGGACGTCGAAGTGCCGTACTATAAGTACACACCTGCGGCAGTTCTCGAAAATGGTCGTGCCACGCTCTATTGGGATCGATCTATCATCACGGACAGGACTATTGTAGCCAATAAGCCTGATATCGTGCTGATAGATCGATCCCAACGCCGGGCAATGCTCATCGACATCACCATCCCCCATGACGAGAACCTCGTGAAGGCCGAGAAGGACAAAGCCAGTAAGTACCTTGACTTGGCTCACGAGGTAACCGACATGTGGGAGGTTGATTCGGCGATCATTGTACCGATAGTTGTTTCTGCGAACGGTCTCATAGCGAAGAGTCTCGATCAACACCTCAAGAGGCTCTCGCTAGGTGGTTGGGTCAAGGGTCAGATGCAGAAGGCGGTAATCCTGGACACGGCGCGCATAGTCCGGCGGTTCCTCTCCCTGCAGCCCTAACCACCGGCAGCTTGGGCCCGCTCCGTTGCCGGCGGCTCTCTAGGTTAGGTTTTTTATATTATGTTTACATGTTTTGTATTGCTTTTGTATGTTTTATTGTATTTTACTTTTATAGACATTTTGTAAAAAACCTAGCCTAAGAAATCGATGAAATAAAGAGTATAATAATAATAAAAAAAAAAAAAAAAAAAAAAAACCGCTGTGACACCTGACAGACGTGTTTGCATAATAAATTTGTTAATATTTTACTTTTATACGCGTTTTATACTCAAAAATGGCAATAAAACTGTTTCAATTAGTCAACAATAACTCCAGTTATGTGGAAATGTGAAATATTGCGGAAACAGGCAAATATTTCCAAATGACGACTTTGACATTTAAGGCCACGGCCGATCAATAACACGGCAAGACGCGTCCACACAAGTTATTATGCAGACGAGGAGTCGAACACGAGCGGAGACTACCAGCGCACGACCTCCACCTTCGCCCGCCTCGTCCAGCCCTCCGTCCACACCGTCGTCGGGCGATGAATTTGCTACGGCGCCCGACACAGGCGGATCCAGTGACGAGAGCGGGCCGCCGCCGCCGCCACCGCCACGACCACCTGCGCGACGAGGACGGCCACCGCTGCCGGCACGCTTGGGGCCCGCGGGACATCCTGCCCCGCCCACGGCTCCCGCTGCCGGTGGTGTAGTGCGTCGCATGCGATGGACTCAGACGATGAATGAGAATTGCATGCGCGCCTACTACGAGGCTACAGAGGGGGGAACCCGACTAACCGCGTACCGTTCTAGGATTCTGCCTCTGTTTCAGGCCCTTGAACCCGCCATCGCCGTATCGGAGCAACGACTAGCGGATCAGGTGCGGGTCATTCTGCGTTCTAAACGTTTGGATGACTCGACACTTGATCGGCTTCGCCTGCAGGCTCTCTCGACTCGCGCAGCTTCCACCTCGGCGCGGGATCAGCCCGCCACGTCGCCGGATCCGGTGCCGACACCCGACCTGGCACCGGGGGCGCCGCGGGTTGATCTCAGGGCCGATGAGGAGTATTTTGCGAGTCAGAGTGTAAGTACTGCAACTGATGAGCATTTGAGGAGGACTTTGGAAGAGGCGATTATGGAATATCGCTCCACACCCAATTCTAGGCCACGGTTACCACGCTTGCCCATGAATAGACGCAATCTAGCGTTAATGGGAGCCCTAAACGCTTTACTGGAGCCGTACATACGGTCCAGTAAAGATTTGGACGATACGCACTCGATCATGTACTGCGGGGCCATCGCGGCGTGCCGTGTTGCTCGAGTCAAGTTTCCGGACGCTGACCGTGCACCTAGGACCGCCGGGGGTGTCCCCGCATGGCAAGTGCGGATCGAGCGTCGTATCGACTCGTTTAGGACCCTCATTGCAAAGCTGATCTGCTTCAGGGGGGGCAATAACCGCCCCCGAGTAATGCGCTTTGTCAACCAGGCGTTCGCGGGAACGGGCATCATGCCCTGCGACTACATGGCCAACCTCACAGAGCGCATTGACTTTCTGAAGCAGAAAGTTTATGCATGGGCAAGCCGTATCCGCCGCTACAGAGAGCGTGTGGATCGATTTCAACAAAACCGTCTCTTTCAAAGTGACCAAAGGAAGTTATACCGAAGGTGGGAGGAAACCGATCATCATTTGTCCGACGCGCGTCTGCCGGATGCTACTGCCATGACTGATTTCTGGCGTAGCATCTGGTCGGCGCCCGTCGGACACATGGAGGGCGATTGGATGAACGTTGTTGAACGTGAGTGCGAGAGCATCGAACCTATGGAGGCAGTTGCCATCAGCCCCGATGACGTAAGTTGTGCCATCCGACCCGCCCAGAACTGGAAAAGTCCTGGACCGGACGGATTGCACAATTTCTGGATAAAATGGTTTCGGTGCTCGCACTCGCGATTAGCAGCGCAATTCCAACAAGCCCTTGAGCTTGGTTCCCTGCCTCCTTCCTTAACAACAGGTGTAACCTTCCTGCTCTACAAGTCCGGTAGTACCACGGAACCGAAAAACTACCGACCCATCACGTGCTTGCCTACACTCTACAAGCTCCTTACATCCATTTTGAGAGCAAAAATTAACACGCACATTGTTGCGAACAATGTTCTGGCCTCTGCTCAAAATGGATGTAGGGTTGGGTCCCGTGGTACTAAAGAGCTCCTCCTCATCGACATGACCATTTGCCAGCAAGTCCGGCGTAACAAAGGGGCCCTCTCCGCCGCTTGGATTGACTACAAGAAGGCCTATGATTCGGTGCCTCACTCATGGTTGAAGAGGGTCTTGGAGCTGTATAAAATTGATGCAGCTTTAAGATCCTTGCTTGGCGCGTGTATGGGGCAGTGGACCACAGTTCTTCGTCAACCAGGAGGCGGAGATGACCCCTTTGGCCCGCAGAACTTCATAAGGATCGAGCGAGGAATATTCCAGGGTGACAGTCTGAGTCCCTTATGGTTCTGCCTAGCTCTGAATCCCCTCAGCACACTGCTGAAGGATTCAGGACTAGGCTGCCGGCTTCGGAGAGAGGGTGAAGTCATTTCTCACCTTCTGTATATGGATGATCTCAAATTATTTGCACCAAATAGCCAAGACTTGTTGGAGCTACTGCGAACCACAGAAGTTTTCAGTAGTGCCATCAATATGGAGTTTGGTGTCGATAAGTGTGCGGTTATGCATGTGCAGCGGGGGAAAGTAGTAAATTCAACAAATTTACAGCTTTCTGAGACAATGTCGTTCAGATCTATCTCGGAAGCAGAAACCTATAAATACCTTGGTATGTCACAGTCTTTGGGTATTGAAGATATGGGAATTAGACAGGCGGTGAAGGAGCGCTTTTTCAGCCGGCTCACAAAAGTACTTAACAGTCTTTTGTCAGGAGGCAACAAAGTGCGCGCCTTCAACGCCTGGGTAATGCCCATACTCACATACACCTTTAGCGTACTAAGGTGGACTCAGACCGAGCTGGACGCCCTGGATCGAAGGGTCCGTACACTGCTCACCACACATCGAATGCTACACCCGCGCTCATCAGTTATGAGATTGTACATCCCGCGGAGGTGTGGGGGTCGCGGCTTCTTAAATGCCAAAAACCTCCACAACCACGAGGTGTACAATCTTAGAAACTATTTTCTTAACAATGAGTGCGGGATGCATCGAGATGTGGTGGCAGTAGACCGGAACCTCACGCCGCTCTCCTTGGCAAAAGAGAACTGGCGCAAACCTGTGGTACTAAGCACCGAGGACCGCAAGGCGGTATGGAAGAGCAAGGAGCTACACGGGCGGTTCTACAAGGCCCTCACGGGACCTGATGTAGATCTGCTCGCGTCGGTGAACTGGCTACGATTCGGGGACCTCTTCGGAGAAACCGAGGGTTTTGCCTGTGCAATTGCTGACGAGGTTATCATGACGAATAACTACCGGAAATATATCCTGAAGGACGGTACGGTCGACATTTGTCGGGCATGCCGCCGTCCCGGTGAGTCACTCAGGCATATTATTTCCGGTTGTTCTCAGATTGCTAACACCGAGTACTTGCACAGACATAACCTCGTAGCCAGTATTATACACCAGCAGCTTGCTCTTCAATACGGCCTTGTGGACGTCGAAGTGCCATACTACAAGTACACAACTGCACCAGTTCTTGAAAATGGTCGTGCCACGCTCTATTGGGATCGACCTATCATCACGGACAGGACTATTGTAGCCAATAAGCCTGATATCGTGCTGGTAGATCGATCGCAGCGCCGGGCTGTGCTCGTCGACGTCACCATCCCCCATGATGAGAATCTCGTGAAGGCCGAGAAGGACAAGTCCAGTAAGTACCTAGACTTGGCCCACGAGATAACCGCCATGTGGGATGTTGACTCGACGATCATAGTCCGGATAGTCGTTACAGCGAACGGTTTAATAGCGAAGAGTCTCGACCAACATCTTAAGAGTCTCTCGCTAGATGGCTGGGTCAAGGGTCAGATGCAGAAGGCGGTAATCCTGGACACGGCGCGGATAGTCCGTCGGTTCCTCTCTCTGCGACCTTAACCACCGGCAGCTTGGGCCCGCCCCGTTGCCGGCGGCACCCTAGGTTAGGTTTTTATAATGTGTTTATATTTTATATTGTTTTTGTATGTTGTATTGTATTTTACTTTTATAACCATATTATAACAACCTAGCCTAAGAAAATATTGAAATAAAGAGTTAATAATAATTTAATAATAATAATAATTTATTCATTTATTTGCACAGCATTACAGTTGTTAAACTAATACACTGAGAAAATACAAACTATACAAACATTTTAAGCATAACGTATGTTACAAATTTACAAAGTTGATACACTTGACGGCCTATTATCCATCGCCTCGCAAAAATTCAAACATTCCCGATATACAAGCACCCATCGCCATGCAAATAAGTCGCACTCGGGTGCTGATACCAGAAGCGCATTTAGCAGAGCCAGGGCACGTGGAATGGGAGAGTTTCTATGTGCTACAGTACGCGCCGTAGCTACCGATAATAGGGGTCGCACACGCGGCCTAAGGGAGATTTTTTTCAAATCAGGCACAAAGAGCCTGACAAGTCTCTCTACCAGTTCAAGACAGTCCGAGTCACCTCGCAGAACACGGCGTGCGAAAGCGAGCAAGCTGGAGTTGCGCCTTACTTCTAACGAGTTAAAGCCCAGACTCCCCAAAATGAATTTAGTCGGTCATAGAAACAACATCCAATATGGGAGGATTCGTAAGATTGCGGGACACTTCTGGGTTAGATTGTTCAGGACCGAGACGAGTAGCGTACTAGAAGAGAGGCCAATGCTCAGCAGTGAGCGATAAATGCCTGAAATGATGATGATGATGGGAGGACCAAGAAGCACAAGAAAGCTTTACGACTAGCAATGTACACGTAGCAGAACATTCTCAAAATTGCGGGAATATACTCGGAAATTTCCAAGAATTATCTTGAAAAATTAAATGTAAGTTCTCAATGAGAATGTTTCCATGAGAACTTGTAAAATATTGTTATGAAGAATAATGTATTTTCATAATTGAGTAAATGAGGCGTACAATATACCTTGAAAGGTATTTATATTTATATACAACGGTTTTGGCATGATTAGCTTGCTTGTAAAAAATACATTGCCGAGAATATTCTCTACAGAAGTTTCGCAATTTATGAAACTTCTCCTCGATACATTGCTATTCACGACTACTCGTGGTAAGGCTCAGGTCGATTACGATCTCGTCCGTTGCCAAATGAAAAGGGTTAATTAATTTTCCACACGAAACCAGACTTAGTCCGTTAATGGAACTATGGGGCTGTTTGATGTGGCACGGCTTAGAGACACAAGTCCAGTCGCCATCAGATATACAGAGTGGGTTTTTTAAGTGAGACAGTATGGGTAAATCGGAAATTATAGAAGATTCAGGGAAGCTGTCTAAGGAGATATTAGGTATTTTTTTGAGAAAACAATTTTGACGTAGTCATAAATTTGGTCCAGTGTGAGTCGTACCTAAAAATTAATATTTTATTGTGTCAGATGAAAAAAATCTGAACAGCAGACATTAGACAAATTTAGGAAAATAATTGAAAAAAAAAAACCAAAAAAATATGGTTTTCTTGAATTTGACTAACTTTTGCAGTTCAGATTTTTTCATCCGATACAATAAAATTGTCTACGCATGAAATGACGTCGACCTGCGTCAAAAAAAAAATCAACTATACCTATTAATTTTTAGGTACCTAGACCTACAACTCACACTTGACCAAAATTTTGACTAGGTATGCCAAAATTGTTTTCTCAAAAATACCTAATGTCTTCTTAGACAGCTACCCTGTATCTTCAATAGCTTCCGATTTCCTCATACTGTCCCACTTAAAAAAAAACACCCTGTATTTTATACCCTGTCTCCTCACTTTTATTTTTATCTCGTGAATCTGTACGTAGTGTTGTGTTTCCTTCCGTCCATTCATCAAACGATTCCTACGGAAGACCAGCGCTGGCTGAAAAGCCAGCATCATGCTGAGTAGGACCCATTTCGTGACTTTATGTTAACTGTATTCACAGAATTAGATTTGGATAGAAGAAACAAGTTCATTCATTTGTATGGCGGCCGAGCGTGTCAGATTTTGTACTGAAGTTGTTACTTGCCTATGATTTTAAATATGTCGCAGGCCCTTGAGTATTCCTATTTTTTTGCGTTGTTGCAATTAATATTACTTAAGGAGGCATTATTAATGTTTTTGTACACTTCAACTTACAAAATTTGACGCCCGAAAGCTGCAAGCTGCTATTAAAGACGGACAACTCAGTGGATTTCACTGAGTTCATTTGACACGCTAAGTACCTAGATACGTTTGCTTGATCTATGGTATATATGACATCTGTGACTGTATTCGTCGGTTGACAACCAAAACTCACTAAGTAAATATTTACTTGAAATAGAGATCGTATCTAAGTTCTGATTCAATACTGATGACGGTTTTTATAGTGAGTTTTGGTTGTCAGCCGACCATTGGTATGTCTTTTGTTCTGTAAAGTGTAGGGTTAGTATCACGGGGTCTAATTAGCAACTCGTCTATAGGGCTACTCGTCTAATTCGCAGCTGGTCTGTGTAAGTGTAAGTGTAATAAATAAATGTTGAGTTTTTATATCGTAGCGTCCGGAGTGCTCAAAAATATCTGAGCACGCCTCTATCGTTAGGCAATAAAGGCGTGTTCAGATATTTTTGAACGCTGCGGGCGCCACGATATATCTGGTGGCGGCTGTCCAGAGTTTTGTTTAACATTTAGGGTTATCTGACAGGTTTCCATTACGTGATACAAAGTGAAAAGTTCAGTACATTCTCAAAATAGGGATTTTTCGACAATTTTATGGGGATTTAATACGTTTCCAGAAAAACTTTGGAAATGTTTTGTGGCTAATATTAATACAGGATGCTCGCGAGGAAATCGAAAGATTTTAATGCTGGATTCCTGACCATATTTAGAGTCTTTAATGGTATATAAAATTTCCTGGGTTCGGCTTGGTTTCAGAGATAATTAACCTTTTTTCGAAATAAGGTTTTCGACGTAACTCGTCATTTAACTTCTTTTTGATTACAATGCTACCACAATGTGTTCTAACATTACCACACCTTTTGCCTGGCAATCAAAAAATACGAATAGACTTAACGAAATAACCTGTAGCTAAAAAAAAACAATTGAAATAAATAATTTAAACAAATTGCTGTTATGATAAAAAGTACTGGAAATGTTAAAAGTATTCAAACAGACTGAAAAAAAAGAAATAAAACTTTTTTTTGGTGGAATTGACATTAGGTCTCATAATATTTATTGTTTAATATCGCGAGCATTGCTGTATAATATCGTTTTACTTATTTGTAAACCTAAAATTATCTTGCAGCGGTTGTTCGCTTTCGAAATAATTACTAGGGAGGATTTGGTAGATTATAATCTAAATCATATGCTTTACCTCGATTAGGAAAGCCCACTCTATTGACCTTTGGGCCTTTTTATAAGGTCCATTGTAAGCGACTACGTTTCAGTACCGTTCGCCCGTGGCACACGCAATGTTTTTCATCATACCTGTGAGAAAAACATAATATAAAAAATATATATTTTCTCAAAACTACTCTGACATGGTCTAAATCATTTCAAAAAAATCCCTTTTTTTAATGATTTAGACTATGTTAGACTCGAGATCGAGTTCGATTTCGAGTTTGACTCCCCTGAGCCAAACTCGAACACGTGAGTGACAGAGGACCAGGTGAGTTATGCTACCCGGGTACTATAATATCATTTTATTGCAATAATTCCTACTGTGACGTAATGATGTACGAAAATCCATTAATGCCCATGGGCATCATGACGCACCTGCGGCGCGCATCGCCTACGCGCATTGGCGCACTTACCCAACAGGTGTGATGAAAAATACTTTAGTACAGATGGTGCCTTTTTTAGGCTCTAGTGCGAGAAGTGGGTCATTTTAGATCAGGTCAAAACTTCGGAGGGCCATATGTACTAAAAAACGTCTTACGAGACACGTGCAAAACTCAAACTCCCTATCGGTCGTGTTTTAAAACATCGCCACTCGTTTCGAATTTCATGTTTTTCGCACTTGTGTCGTAATGTACTATTTCATGACACTTGCTGTCTAAGCGCGCCATTGCTTGCTTGCATAGCGGTAGTAATAGAAACGTCAGTACGTCATTTAATAATATTAGGTATATCTTAAAACTTTTTTTTGTCGGCAAGTGTGATGAAAAACATTGTATGCATCACAGTCGGTAAGCGGAATACGAACTCGAGTCATAAAAGCCACACTTCTAACACTCTCGTTAGTGTTTCCGTACTTATCTCCCTAGATGCACAATTGCACAAACTATTGGACGAAGAAATGTGTCGAAGCTAAAGTCAGCACGCATACATACTCGTATAAAGCAACAAACAATCTACAAACTAGAACGTAGACCTAGAAATATGCTCGCATGCAATTTTCTCGGAGGCACCCTGTGCATTGGTGCGTGGAGGGGAACTGGGGCGTGCCACGAATTCCGCGGGATGTGCCAACGTATCTATTGTTTATGAATTGTTCGCAGTGCTATTAAATTCCCTTCAATAGTATTCCTAGTTCGAGTAAAGTTTTGGAATCTGGCTAGGGGGCACACTTAGCAACACGCTTTTATTAGCTGCACTTATGGTTTCATGCCGTGCTTATGCCGTGTGGTGACGGCAGTAAGAATACATTTATGCAAATAAAAATTCGGCCAAATGAATTTTAGCAAATATATTGAACTTGGTGGCAAGAATGGCAAGTTATATTCGGGAAAATAAACTTCTGCTAAAAGTATACTTCTTCCAAGTTCATTCCAATAACAACTCATTAGGTGTGATCCGATCCGATCCGAATCTGCGTCGTATTCTTCCAGTTACACCTCTCGCCATAAACGAACCATTTTCCGGAGGATCCAAACAACAATTTCCCCAACTCGCCCATGGCAAACCCATTTCTCTCCTTTGCGGCCCTAGGGACTTATCCTGGCATTAAAATATCTTTTGGATCTGCTAGTGCAACTAATAAGTGCAAACAAAATTATAAATATTGGATATCATGCATCTCTCGGCCGAGCGGTGCAGGCATTAGCCGCGAAAGCTGAGCACTTGGGTTCGATTCCCACCTCGGACGTTTTCTTTGGTGTATTATACGACATCCAATATTTATAATTTATATAGTATTAAGTAGTGTGACATTGCGCGTAGAACCGATGGCCGTTGGGACGGGAAGGTTCTCGAGTGGCGGCCACGTACCGGAAGGCGCAGCGTGGGTAGGCCCCCACAAGGTGGACTGATGACCTGGTGAAGGTCGCAGGAGTCCGCTGGATGCGGGTGGCACATGACCGGTCATTGTGGCAATCTTTGGGGGAGGCCTATGTTCAGCAGTGGACGTCTTTCGGCTGACATGATGATGAAGTAGTGTGACTACTGGGGAAAAAATAAAAGTATAAAATTAAAATATTTAGTTAATAAATAATTTGTTTTGAGTTTTCACAATTATACTTAAGTAAATAAAAGTTTAAGTAATAGAATTTGATATTCAATTTAATTAAAACTGTGCAATTTATTATTAATATTCAACTCCTCCACTGTGCGGTCCAGTTGGTTCTGACAATTTAAAAGTTCGACACTTAAGTCCACACTGTTTGACGTGCCCTGAATTGTTTTAAATAAAAGTTTATGACATTTTAATAACAAGTTAGATTTCTTAATAATACATAACTTAAATCTAACTAACCTAAACTATATCTAAAATTGCCCCCCGGTGTATTGCACCTAAGATCTGATTGCAATGCCGATACATTGTGCGAGAAAGTCGCCAGCTCTTCGGTCTTTACATACGTCAACCAGACGTTTCGTGATTTAGCAATTGGCGTGCGCTGGGGCCTCATGAACCTACAGTATCTATGCCAGATTTAAATTGTTATACGTTCTACATTTTTTGTGCACCTATTTATTGTACTTGTGTGTGTGTAAAGGTCGTCGCTCATTACAACGACTCCACGCCAAAGCGACAGTCACTCTACTCAGACTTTCAATGAGTAGTCAACTGGTCGATCCACCCAATAGTCACTAATGGACAACGCGGCGTGAACGAGTGGGCAATGCAAATGGTTACTCGGCTCGATACACGTCAGTAGTTGCAAACCCAAAGTCGCCACGTGAACAACGTGTGGTCAATGTGTGACGAACGTGTCGGGGTTGAAAAAGGAGGAGGTTCTCAATTGGACTGATTTTTTTTTTGTTATGTTTATGTTACCTGATATCTCCGGTGAACCGATTTTAAAATTTATTTTTGTGATCGAACGTGTATTACCCCGAGATGGTCCCGTTGGCGCCAAGTTGGGACCTGATGATGGGATCTTAGAGAAATCGAGGGATCTCTTCAAATGTTATAGGTACATGTATGGCGGTTTTGGTAATTTTCATTTATTTACAAGAATTTGCATTCAGAAAGTAGGATTTGAGGAAACCAGTGATGGAAACAAATCGGGGATCTTGGAGAAATCGGTTGAAGTCGGTTTTTTTATTCTTTTTTTTATATTAAACCTAGAGCATACGGCATAGGGCTTTCATTTCTATATTTGGCATAGAGTCGAGTCGCCGTTGCGTTGTTATAATGGGGGAAGACCTTTACGAGTATACTGACGAATCAAACCGAGATCTTAAAGCTAGAACCGCTCCCCGTGTAATCAGATTACAGAATAGACCCACATAAATCTCTTCGAGACGTTGCGGTTTTAAAATGAAATTTAATTTACGAGCAGAAATATGACGCGTACAAAATGAACGCTTCGTTATTTATAATTTGAAGGAAATAGTTCAAATGAGGCTGTATTTTGTATGTATTTTGATGTGTTTTGAGTGTAAACATCGCTTTAATCAAGCTCTTTGGGTTTCACGTAATTAAAATATGTAGTTTAATTTTCATTACTTTCACTTGTAGTATATAGCTTAAACATTCAAACATATTAAATTTGTTAGACAAATTGAAATATAAATATATCGTAATTGTATATGATGTAATAACGTCGTTTTTCTTATTAGGGCTCATGCATAAATCATGGGAGGTTTTTTCGGCTACTTTTTGAACCCCCCCTCCCCCATGGTGATGTTTGGTGAGTTTCTTGGCTAGACCCCCAGCCGTCTCACGTGTATTTTTCTCATTCAACTTTTCACGTTCGCTAGCCGAAATTCACAATATTTCTTAGTTTGTTCATCGTAGAAAAATACACGTGAGATCTCCTTGTCCTTGTTCCCCCCCACCCCTAACGTGATAGTTCGTGATGTTTTCTTGGACCCCCTCCCCCCCTATAGAACCTCGCGTGATTTATGCATAAGCCCTTACTCCATATTTATTATATTGTCAGTTTCGTTCACAGATGTACCTATCTGCAACTGTTTAACTAGCACGGTACACGAGATACAGTCTGGTGACAGATGGACAGACAGACAGCGGAGCTTTAGTAGATAATAGGGTTCCATTTTACCTTGTACGGAATCCTAAAAATGAATATTAAAAAATCACCACTGTCATCAATATCATCATAATATGATTATTATACACTCAAAGTATCTACTTTTAAAATGCATGCAGAAAGTCTCCTAGGGTAAACGTAATGCACAGTAATTGATATAATTATACATTAGGTAATGTATTACAAAATATTGTATGATTCGCGCTGAAATGTCGGTTTTTTTTATTAACTCGTGTCGTGTGAAGAGTACCGACACTTGTGCAAAACGCCCATTTTCAAAACGTGTTTCAAAAATAACTATTTTAGAATATTATACAGTGTGTTAACATGATACTGGCTTTAATTGAAACCGGGGAATGCAATGCAGATTTTTAGCCTAACCGTGAACATTATTCGATTCAAAATGCTAATTTTAAATTAACTTTCTTAGAAAAGTTTATTGAGTCAAAATGAATCGTCAATTTGCATTTGACCATGACAGATCGAGGCCACTCACAACGTTTGACAACTACGTACGTTTACAACGTTTGTACACGAGTTACATTGATTGTTCGGAGGAAATATTAGTACATTGTGAATCAAGGGAGGTAAGTACGGAATTACTAACGAGAGTGTTAGAAGCCCGACGCCGTAGGCGGAGGTCTTTTATGACTCGAGTTAGTTTTCCGCTTACCGACCGTGATGCATACAATGTTTTTCATCACACTTGCCGGCAAAAAGATAAGTTTTAAGACAGAATATTATTAAATGACGTACTAACATTTCTATTACTCCCTAGGGAATTTCACTTTTCTATTACTCCCGCTATGCACGCAAGCAATGGCGCGCTTAGACAGCAAGTGTGATGAAAAATTAATTTGTACAGTCAATCAAATTATTACTCAAATGTTAATACTTGAAAACGATTGCTAGTGATGCGTATTATTACCCATTTTCGTAAAAGCCCGGGTCATAATAGCACACTGTATACAAAGTAAAGCAAGCATCAAACTTAGCTTCTTAAACGAAAATACGAACTGAAAACTTTAGCATCGCCTAAGCATCTCGCGCCTCAAAAAATGTTTACAAAATTCTAAACTCAGCTTAAAAGTTTTTAGTACAACCCTTTTAAGGCCTTAAGGAAATTCAAGTTACGTGTTAACCGCAGCTTATGGGATTCCTTTGTCATTTTTAAAGATTTATAAGCGGGGGAAGTGCCAAATTTATGTATATTCAACCTTGTAACTGTTACTATAAGATCGTGTGTACATATTTTTAGAACTTTGCGCGCAGCTATATATTTTGTGTTGCCTGTATCAAGAGCAACATGAGTGCTATAAAGCTGGAACTTTTAACCAAAGAGGGGTTTAATAGCGTCTCAAACTTAAAGTGTGTACTTCATCATCATCATACTTTATATCAGCTTAAAAGACGTCTATTGGTGAACATAGGCCTCCCCCAAAGATTTTATTGGACATGTGGAAATAGTTTTCAATTTAGCACGCCTAAATTTCCAGAACCCCTTTTGATCTAACTTTTGATCCGTGGGTCGGTAAAAATATTTAAAAAATCATAGTTGTTACTAGGGTTACATAAAATAAAACAATTTTGAACAAAATCGGAATAATTACGGAATCCTACACTGACTGAATATGGCCCGACATGCTCTTGGTCGGTTTTTAAAGTGCAACTCAAAGACATCCCGTATAAATTCTAACTTTACTAAATACATAACATACAGCCAAAGGCAAAATAACGTGTATATCAAAAAGCTCAAAAATATGTCTCAGTGCACTTTGATTCCATGTAATGAGAACGTCGTAACAAGTTAAGAGCATTCTTTCGACACACATGCAATGAAATATTGTCTTTACTTCCTTAAAGTACTCGGAAGTATCGCTTTTAGGGCGCAGTAACTCACTGGGATGGAAATGGAATTTCATAACACTTTTCAAGCCTAGGCTTGCATACTAACTTTTTTAATTTTGACAACATTGTCATTATTTATTTTTGTATTTCTTTGTATATTTGAGTAAAGCACTATACATGCCTCGGCGTGAAAACGGACTCCCGGCCTCGTTACCTATATACCGAACGAAGTATATACCAACTTGGCCGGGAATCCTCATTTTCCCGGCCTCTGATGTAATGTACTATTGCACTTGACTCGTATTACGGAAAAGGTGTCACCACTAGTCAAACCGAAACCCGTTTGCGAATGGACTTCGAAAATGGATCGGCGTGCACCCGGAGAGTTATGCCGGAATGATTCGACGCGACAGCGGCTAACGAGAAATATAGGAACCGTCCCTGTTCACGGTGGAATTCAATTATTTCTCGAGACCAGTGTGTTTCCATTTTCGCGTTCAGTGAAGAATTGATAACTGGAATTCACGCGTCGGGAAAAAGAGGGCTGATGTAATGCTCGCGACCATATATAACATCGACGTCTAACGCCAGCTCAAAAATGCCCCCAAAACCAATTGTTCAATTGTGCCAAGATGGGCAGGACATAGCGCTTTTCTTAACACCCCACATATTACGGCACAACATCGCCAACATCTTTGACAAACGTTTATAGAATATAGCCAATCAAAATATTTGATGGACCAATCACAACTATGGCGGTTTAAGTTTAAGGTTGATATTGAAATTCATTACCGTGATGCATTGAAGAGGGGGTGAAACTTGTCAATTAACATTCAGGACTGTTTTTGAAAGGCAATTTAGTATGGCGTGCGGCTTTCATGTTTTATTTGTTCGTAGCTTGCAGCAAAAGTGTAGAAAAACTAATAACAGTACTACGGCAAAGGTATGTGCGGCCCTAGACAAGATGCCACTGCAATCAAGCGCATGAGATAATCGAAATGTATTAGGGTAAAATCACCAATAGATGAACAGTTAAGCAACTTTCCCAACTTTAAATATTTTTTTCTATATGATGTAACTCATATTCATCAATTTTTATTTTTTTATATGATGCCGCATTTAATTGAGTTTAGAATAAGCTATTTTTGTGTCTCGTATTAAACTTCAGTAATTTTATAAAAACGATTATATTAAAAAAGGAGTCAAAAACTCCAGTAGTTGAACAAAGTGCCCTATCTCTGAACAATTTGACCCCATTAGATGAACCAGCATAATCGCAATATAGCGAGACCAATATATGAACGGCAAGACCCCAATAGATGAATAGAGCAAAGTAAAAACGTTCGTTTCTTAGATTAATTAATTGTATTTGACCTTCTTTTAATGAAATATAAGCACGGTGTATATTATTTAACAATCTGATCTCTAAGAACAAAAGTTTAACTTTTCCCAAGTTCAATCGTTCAATAAAATCAGTTGGTTCATGTTTCGGGCACTGTATTAACAAAATGAACGAACTGAAATGAATCGAATTCATTTATTGGAATCCGACCCAAAAGATGAACCAGGAAATTTTCCTAGTTCACGTTTTGGACAGCGATTCTTGAGTTGAACAATCCCATTTTCATACAAAAATAAATTACTTTAAAACGTGTTACATGAAAAAAGGCTCGTTCATCTTTTGGTCAAAAAATCATCTACAAAACTGATTGTAATTTTATGTTTAAATATTGCATGTAGCTATTTTATTATAATTTACACAAGCGTTTGAAAATACGAGCCTTTGCCCAAAAGTTGACCGTCGTTCATCTTTTGGCCCGAACACACAATATTGGAACCATAACTTGACCAGCAAATATCTCGTAAACTAAATAAAAAAAAACTATTCTTTATAATATACACAATAGAGATATTAGTCTAAAATCTGTACTGAAGTGAATCAAGGAAATAAAAGCCATATTCGATTTTTTACGTAATTAAAAGCTTAAATTTTTGAGGGCTTTTCTTAATAAGGATCCCATATAAAACGCGATTTTGGCGCAAAGCGCAAACTCGACACCCGCTCACTGCCGCGTGCGTGGCTTAACTGTCGGTTAATTTGCATGTGAGACACGATATAGTGTTGCCGCATGTGAGAAAAATACTCCCGGGCGTGGAAAATTATTGCTGATTTAATTAATTAGGATTTTAGACCTATCAGTCAACTTCTGGGTGGCAGTCATCTATTGGTGCTTTTACCCTACGAGTCCGGTATACTTTTTTTACATATTTGCTCATCTTTGTGATATTATATTGTAGTGTAACTAAAAATAATCCTGCTGGCTTTTTATCACATAAAGGAGGTCATCAGTTTCATTGTAATAGAATAAGTGGAGTACTTTTCTTTTTTCGTTCTTAGTTCTTTAATAAAGGTACCTCAAACTAGAAGCTGTTTCGCGATTTTTGATTAAAGAGGCGATTTTTGTTCACTTACTTGTAATCAAAATGATATTAAAACGGTAAGTAAGTTTATATGTATTGGAAAATGAGTTTAATAAATAAGTGGAACAATTTTTTAATTTTCATATATATTTTTCGAATAAATGTATTTAAGTTGTTAGAGTAAATGAAGGCAAAAATTCTAAAGTTTAGAGTACTTAAAAAGTATTTTTCATACTCATTAAAATACTACTGCAAAATAAACTTAATTACATGTTTAATTAAAATATAAAACTAAGTAAGTGGCATGCAGTAATGCAGCTTTTGACACCAACTTACCTGTTTATAAATAACTAAATAACCCATGTTCAGCAATAAATAATTTCATTTCATTTCATGAAAATTGGTATTGAAAAATCTGAACACAGTATTGCATTATGAATCAACGTCCTCGCAAAACAATGTTTCCTATAACCGTATTTTTGGATACTAAATAATAATAATTGTCAGCCTCCATAGCCTAGTTGGTAGTAACGCTGCCTACGAAGCTGAAGGTTCCGGGTTCGAATCCTGGCAAGGGCATTATTGTGTATTTATTTATAACAAATATTTGTTAAATTAGTTATAAATATTCGATGTCATATACCTAATTTGATTTGAGTTTTCACAATAAATTCAAATATTGTTTCCTTGGTTGTGGCTGTGTATGTATTTAAGTATCTACATGTATCTATCTATTATATAATATCGTCGCCTGGTACCCACATCACAAGCCTTAATTGAACTTACCGTGGGACTAGGTCGATTTGTGGAAGATGTCCCGTTCAAGATATTTATTTGTTTATTTTATTTATTAACATGTATTTGTCAAAACAATTATTTCGTTATTTCAAAAGTTCATATTACTTAACAATTACAATTTATATGTGTTAATTCATTATTATCGAGTTTCAATTTCAAATGTATACAGGGCTCTTAAGGCGGTGTAAACTGTATTTGCTTTATCATGTGAAATAATATAAAAAAAAAATCGAGACAAGGAAAATTACAGAAAATCCTTCAATACCATTCATTATTTTGCGTCAATTTTATTAATTTTACTTAGCATTGTATTTTATTAATATTTCAAGTAAAAGATTCTTCGGTCTTCAAAATAATCAACGCTGCGCCAGCTGTACTCTTTACGTCCATGAATATTCATGGATTTACCCTTCAAAATTGAACAAAGCCTGATTTAATAGTCTCACTCTTTTCATTCTTGAATGACTGTAATTAATATTATACTCTGATTGAGCTCACAATTAATTAAAAAAACGATTCAATATTATATTTTAAACTTTCTACATTTTTAGGTTGTAACACCTTTTATCGTTTCTTAGGTATTTTTTTCTTAGTTTTAATACTAATAACATTAATAAATGGCACATTCCGCGTAGCACCGATGGCTGTTGGGGCGGGAAGGTTCTCGAGTGGCGGCCGCGTATCGGAAGGCGCAGCGTGGGTAGGCCCCCCACAAGGTGGACTAATGACCAGGTGAAGGTCGCAGGAGTCCGCTGGATGCGGGTGGCACAGGACCGGTCATTGTGGCAATCTTTGGGGGAGGCCTATGTTCAGCAATGGACGTCTTTCGGCTGATATGATGATAATAAATGGCATTGTATTTTGACAAAATTCTTAAACAAAATAGAGGATATAATAGCAAACGCTCAAACTGATTTAAATAAATTACACTCATGGTTCCAATACAATTTACTCACAATAAATATATCAAAAACATGTTATGTCATCTTTAGAGCAAGAAATAAAATTATTTCTCCCCACAACCCTTTGTCAATTAATAATATAACCCTACAGGAAAAACAACATGAAAAATACCTTGGTCTTCGAATAGATAGCCGTCTTACATGGAATAACCAGACTGAACGTATAAGGTCAAAATTATCGTCACTTACTGGATCTTTATATCGCATTGCCAGCTGTATTCCACATAAGATACGCTATACTTTATACAATTCTTTAGTTAAACCGCATTTACTTTACTTGATCGAGTTGTGGGGCAGCGCCGCCAAAACTAAATTAACTTCCCTCCAAATACTCCAAAATAAAATAATTTAAATTATCTTCCGCTATCATCATTTAACACCTACCACGCAAATATATTCAGAAACCAGGCTTATGAATATTAAACAATTGTATATATATAATACTTGCCTTCTTGTTAGGAAAATATTAAACACCTCACTCCATACTAACTTAGCCTTTACAATAAAGAAGCAAGTAACCACACGACCCACCCGTCGAGCGAGTTTCATTGTATTGCCAAAGACAAGAACTCAATTAGGGAAAAAAATGTTTACCTATGAAGGTGCACAGATTTATAATAAATTACCGTCTGCTTTGAGAGGGGCAAGCTCATTCAACGAATTTAAAATACAGTTATCACACTACATTTTTAACCACTACCCACCTTAAAAAAAAATTAATCACATGAGCGTGCTCCTATCAAACGATTTTAAGTTTCTACTGTTATAAAATTGTTATTTTACTATATTATAATGCTGTTCTCATGTAAGTGACTTGTATGTCTTTTTTGAGAATAAATTTCTTTAAACCTAACCTAACCTAAAATTCTTAGAAGGCAAACATAGATATCATCCATGGAACACTGACGATGCCAATATGCCATTCTGCAATCGTATAACGATAACCGATATGTAATAAATGTACGAAAATGACTGCACTAAAGGGACTCTAAAAGCTCGTGTCCGTTCATTATTAATGAAATCACGACAGGGTGACAAGTATTAAGTAATATTATCATTTGGTGATCATTATTTACTTAAGTTAATTAGACACATCACACTAATCTCACAATAAACCATTCACTCATGCACTTACTCATCACCAACACTGAAACTTATGTTGTTAATGTTAGTTAGTATAAATGCGCACGCCATATTATTGCATGTTCATTGTATTTTTGTGGACGTCTTTTATTGGCTTTGTTTACTGTACACTCAGTTTTTGTAAATTTCTCATGTACTGTTGATGCCCCAAATAAATAAAATAAAATAAAATAAAAAATAAAATGACAAATTCATACGAAAACCCACGTGACCAACTCCATACATTATCATGGTCACGTGACTAATCGCTTATCGTATACGATTGCAGAATGGCATCTTGGTTAGGCCTTTTATGGCATATTGGTTACATATTGACTTGAACTGACTTCAATTTCACTTTAGAATGAACGGAAGTAATAATTTAGAGTAAGCGACCCCTATCATATTATCGATATAAATACCTAAAAGTCGAATACCGGTTTTAGGGTACCAACAAAAAAAAAAATTAAAAAAAAAAGAAATTATATCCATAAAAAAATTGCTGTACCTATTTAGTTAGACGTTGGACTTACTATAGGTATTTGCTAGGGATTTTTTATGTAATTTATTAGTTTTTTATCCTTTCTACCAAGTCTCGGTCTCGGCCGAGAATCAAATTTATTCTCGGTCTCGGCCTAAAATATGGGTCTCGATCGGACCTTACTATCAACGTCTACTAATTCGATTCAGTTTCGGACATATTCTGAATCGCGATGTTTCAGTTCCATAGTAATAACTGTCAAAAACTAACAAGTTGAACTTAATCTGAATCGCATTTAAGAGAACATCGTAGCCCCCCAGTTCAATGCCGAACTTTCTGAAAGGTATACGCTCTTTTCTTGAAGGTCTAAACCTTCATTGGAGGTTATAAACATGAAGGGCGATCATTCTCAAATGTAGATCTGTAATTACTGTAGCCCGTAGCCAACGATGTGACCCCGAAAAAAGCGACATAGTTATTAATAGGAATAGTAGAACTGAAATTACATTGAAAAAAAAATCGGCTAAGGTAGTTAGATCTAGAGCAAGACATTTGATAACGTCCGAAGTGTCAGAGGGAATTGGTTCGGATGCAGAAATACAGTTCTTTCCGTAGTTTAGTTGTGCGACGAATTACATGTTTCAACTTTTAGGCACTAACAGTCAAGTGCAAAAATAAGTATCGAAAGAATCCGCCAATATGTTACGACGTTCTTATTACACAGAATTAGAGTGCACTGGGACATATATTGAAGCATTTTTGTATACACCTTATTTTGTCTTTGACTGAACTAAGTACATGATGCCAGTCCCAAGATACAGGCTCTGCCTGGTTTGGGATAAATTAAATAATTATGAACTTTGCAATGTGTGCAAGCCACTTGTCAAGAATAAAATCTTTATTCTTCTAGATATTCCTCGGGCAAATCCCATTTTCCGAAGTAGGCCTTTCATAGAAGTTCGTACTTTGCACTTTGTTAAGAGATTAAAGGCCAAGAACGGAACAATCAGGTCCTTAAAGTAAGCGTTACAGCGATGGCTGACTTTTATTCACTGAATGATGTCATTAATTAAAACTTGGGTGATTAGCAAATACCTATTCAGAAGCCGCGAACTGAACTCCTTTGTCAGCTGTCTTAGGTGAAACTTTGCAGTAATTGATTCATTTATTAAGCTTTATTTTGAGGGGAGGCAATTTATCGATTATTTGTTTAGCGGATTAAGAATGGATGACGTTATGCAGTATTGAGAAAGGAGATTTAAATATCAAACTCAACTGATATAGTAAGTTGTAAATATTAGATGTCATGTATCAAAGAAATAATTGCCGAGTTTCCAAACGAAATTAATTAGTTTCTTTTTCAGTTTGAATAAATAGTAGAGTTGCTGTTTAAAAACACAAATCAAAAATATTTAGTAACATTTTGCGTGGTTTCCCAAAAAATAACATAGTAAGTTGCGATTTACGATACAAGTGCGATAACAGTAGGTAGTATTACCGTTCCCATGACACCGGCTTGAAAATAGGTACAATAGGTATATTAACAATTAAAGTTTAACATTATTTCTAAATGTATATAAACGTAGGTGTATCACGGTTTCACCCATGAAGTGCAAAATAAATAAAAGGTGAAAGTTATGAAAACAACTTCTATAAGATTAGGTCTGCATCACATCAATCTACTGCGTTTAATGTTTGAATCTAAATCTGAAAATCACGCAACAGTGTACAAACTAGTTCTATGTATTAAAAAAAAAGTCCCCTGCTTTAGAAAATAATAATATGATTTCATACTTTAGGAAATGACAATGACAACATGATTTCAAGGTACGCACAAGCGATGTGTAGGTATCAGTTTTGTTAGGAAGCAGGTATACTGTACCGACTTGTTTTATTCTGAACTGTAGTTTAATTTTTGACGTGGCGATAAAAACATGGCTCGAATACAAATACGTGCCTCTTCAATATTTTTTATGAAGCTGTGGTACTTGTTTACAAAACTAGGGTCCAAAAACATTAGAGATGAGAAAATGTTTTGAGCATTACCCTTTTCGTGCTTGGCACTGTGTTACATAACCCCCTCATTGAACAAAGACCGGAGAAGGGTTAAAGGGGAACCCTTTTTGTAATCAAGAACAAAATGCTTAAGAGCTCTTAATGAGAACAAATTTTATGGTGGGTTTCGGCAGGTATTTATAAATTAATTGCCCTAACTTTGGTGAGTTAAGCTTATTTATCAAAAGATACCCATTCAATTGCATTAGCTGAACAAAAGACGGCAAATAAACGAATTATACCGAGCATCCTCTGTGACATAATTTTATGTATATTATATTATCTGCAGACTGGTTTCGACGAGGTATTATTGTGGCAGAATTTTGTTTGAAATTTACTTTAGGTGAGGATATGGCAGTACAGTATAAAGTATAAAATAATGTATCGAAAGAATCCTCTTCTAAATATGTTGCGACGTTCATATTACACAGAACTGCACTTTGCACTAGGACATATTTTTGAGCATTTTTATATTATTATGCACCTTATTTTGCCACTGGCTGTATACGTACCAAAATTGTCTCTTGGTGTCATTTTATTTCGTAATTGATTTTATATAAAATTTATTTTATTACCATTTGCGCAACGCTATACCGTTTTATTCAAATAATCTTTTAATTATTTTTTTTATTTTATTTTATGAAGTAATTTTAGTACCTAGCGGTATTGTGATTCTAGCTGTATAGGTAAAAATCTTAAGTCACTAATCACTATGACACACAACAGGTGACTTCACCTGTTGTGTGTCATAGTGATATTTTCAAATAGACAATAATGATTAAAATGCGAACACAAACAAAACAAATGCCTTTATGGATAGATTAGAACCAGACATAACAGGAGTTTTTTAAACATTTCTCCTATACATTTTTTTCAATAAATGAATAGACTCGTTATATATTTCCTTTTTTCTTAAAAATGCAAATGAGAAAGGTTGAATAGACAAACAAAAACCCGGGCCTCGCCTAGATGCTGTGCATCATTAAACATTATACCTCCACTAATTAGGTCGAAGGCTAACCTTACTTCATGAATAAAAAAAGCCTTCGGCATTGAGGCGGGCTGAAATGCCTGCCTTCAGCTGAATAAACTTACGTCTTTAATGTTTTTTAGCCATTATTACTTAGTACAGTCGCCATCATTATTCCACATTCCATACATTCCACTGTGCTTGAAGACTCGCCTTTTTAATCAATGTTTTTTTTTCATTTTTTTTATTTTTTATTTTATAAAAAAATCCGTATAAAATAACGTTAAATTACCGTATGAACTAACCACATAAAATAATTACAAATTCTGTACAAGCTAACTAAAATAAGCAAATAATTGTTTACAATAACACGTCTTAAAATATGTTTAAATCCGTCCTTTTGTATGATAGTTAGATAGGTTCTTAATTCGACTGATTTTTTCCACTTTAGCAATGCCAAAGGTGAGATTTGAGCTCACGTTCTCAGCTTTCAGGGTTTTTTTTTGGTAGGTGTATGTTGGCCGTATGGTGACGGCAGTAAGAATACATTTGTCATCACCCCAACTCCACCTGCGGGTGTCGTAAGAGTCGACTAAGGGATTGAAGTATCACTGACCATTATTTTGATAAAAAATTGATGATGGGCAGCAGCGTCACCATTGTGGACACATTACTGCGATCGCCAATCCGCTTGCCCAGCGTGGCGATTATGGGCATTTACCTAATGTGTCTATACGCATAGTTAATAGGAAAGGCCTACGTCCAGCAGTGGACTATCATAGCCGATGTAGGTGTATGTATTATGACGTCTAAAATTTATTTTCCACTAAGTATCTACATCTAAACTGATACTTTTCTAAGTTCACATGTCTCATTACCCTTTTGTCTTAAGTTCAAACTTAAAGTATAAAACAAGTGTAAGGAATAGTCCACACAAACTTGGGTCGTTTGCGGAGCGCTAGCGGTCCAGATGGCGCCGGCTGGATATTTGCGGTATCACTACATAGTATAAAATAAAGTCACTTTTTCTGTCCCAATGTCCCTTTGTACGCTTAAATCTTGAAAACTACGCAACGGATTTTGATGAGATTTTTTTATAGGTAGAGTAATTCAAGAGGAAGGTTTTTATGTAGGTATAGTACCCGTGCGCAGCCGGGGCGGGTCGCTAGTTTTCATATATACGACACGAAAGTCTCAAGTTAATTCACGGAGTATGAATATAATTTGACTTAGTGTGAATAACCCTGTGGCGGATCTAGTTTTGTACTACCTCACGATGCCTGCGAAGTTGATTTAAAAGATTAATGTAATTTATTTTGTTATTAAAAAAATAATTTACAATAAAGCTTATACATACATACAATATTCCTATAACTATACCATTCTTTTTTTTTTTTTTTTTTTTTTTTTTTTTTAAACATTTATTCATGACACACAAGACAAAACAGTATATATAAAACAAATAACAAAGAATAGTTGGTGCATCACGAAATGGACCCAACTCAGCGTAGTGCTAGCCCGAAAGCCAGCGCTGGTCTTCCGTAGGGCCCATTTGGTGATGCCACGACAGATAACACACAAAACAGAGAGAAAAATAAATACAAAAAGAAAACAAAGACAAAAGGCAAAATAAAAATAGAAAAATTATACACTTATAAAACACGAATTATACACAACACAATTTTTATCCATGAACGCGACCATATTTCTGGCACCCTAGTGAAAAGGGGTATAAGTCGAATTTTGGCCAAATTGAGTTAAGTATACCAAAAAATTTCAAAAAAAAAATGGCATCTGTTGGTGTAAAAGGATCTAAGATATCACGTAAATTGACAGAGTTACGGTCGTGTAATATGGTATAACTAACACAAATGACCATGCAGTGTCAGGTATAAGTTGAAATAAATTCTTACTAACAAAAAAAGTATATCGTTGTAAACTTACAAAAGGTATTAGTGTAGCTAAGTTTTACGCGTTTAGATTTTTGTTGTGTGTAACGTTATAACTACTCATATTCTCTTGATGGTCAATAGGATAATGAGGATCCATGTGTATTTAAATCACTTTACACGAACAATAAAAACATTTTTGAGATACAATTCGACATAAATTCATATCCACGAATAAAATTATGTTGAATACGGGTACAAGTCGACTTTAATCACTTAGAATTACAGTTTTTTACATGTGATACAATCCATTTGCGGGAATTATATCCGTTTGCACTAAATTAAAAAGTATTACTTAACATTTAACACTAGTAAATTGATGGATTTATACTAAGTTGTACCCTTTTACACTAAGTTTCGTTATATATATACACAATGTTTAAAATAGTGTTAATTTTTAAAATTTTATTTACATAGTGGTTAATGATTTTCTTAAAGTATGATTGTATTTTTTTTCAAATTCAATCTGTTGAATTCTGCTGCTTATTTGTTAAAACCTATGTTAGTAATATTAGTTTGTGTTGACAGTTTTAAATGATCTAACGCAATTACTTTTTTTTTAAATTGTAGTAACAATTTTACTTAATGATCTAGGTAATATAGAAAGCGCGCTATAATAGCCTTGTATGAGTATTTGCTGCTGTTCTATGGCTGTTGCTATATCTATATTACTCCAGAAACACGTGATTAGAACAATTTCAAAACAGCCACCCAGAAACCATGCCTGGCCACTTTTTACGAATGCTAACATAATGAAAACAATATTATCACAATATTTTTTTAAATTGTCTACTAACGAAATTAATAAAGTTAATGTATAATTAACACAATAATTCAAGTTGATCGTACCCATATTTACCTATACAACTTTTATAAGAATTATAATCGATAGAACATAATAGTGACAGGCTTTTTATACTCGTCGATTAAAGTCTGTTTATTGAGATTCCATACAGAGTACTGCAATGCAACGTCACTATTTTTATCCGAAACAACTGAAATAACTTCTTTACACACTAGTGCGAGGAGTCGTTTATATCTTGCCTGGTTGAAAACTTCGGAAGGCCATCCGTACTGAAAAATGTCGTACGATACACATGCAAAAATGAAATTCGTAAATCGTGTCGATTTAAAACACTCCCTTCGGTCGTGCTTTGCTTTATTTATGCTTATTTCGAACTTATTTTTTTTTCACAGTTGTATCGTATGTACATTACCATAGGCTATAGACAATAGTTTTTTTAATAAAATATCGATTTTCAATAGTATGTTATTTTTGGTGACTCGATAAGACACAAAATTGCCATTAGGCGTTACGGAACGTACCTATACCTACCTAGCTGCGCGCACGACATCCAGGGCATAAAGTTATAATTTGGACAGTAGGACTATTTGTACTACTTATTTAGGTTTTTTGTCGAGTACTGTGTTAGCAAAATAAAGCATGAGAAAAAAAATATTATGACACAATTTTGATAATAATGAATAAATGCTAGACATTATGGTATTTTTTGGTACTATGAAATTCCATTTCATTTCATTTCATTTATTTATTGTTAGGTCATGAACATATTTTTACATAATAAGGTCTTATAGCTAGTTTGGGAATTCATGACACCCTGTTAGGGCACACAATAGTTGTTAATTCTAAATTTAAAAATATTTCATTTTATGATGCGTTGCGTTTTGGCTGTTGAAAAGAAGTAATATTTTTCTAATTCAAGGAAATAATTTCTTATAATAAATGGAAAAAATAAATATTTTTATCGTAACTTATTTCATAGAATTTGGATACAATTGAATAAAGTGATTAATATAAATCTTGTTATTCCCTTTTACACGTTACTAACATTTTGTGCACAATGGTGTAAGTCGGTTTTTTTGGGATTATATTGTATACGTACATGCTATGCCATTAAAATTAATTTCGCAAACAAACTTAGCTAAATTTTATTCGTAAAAGTACATCTCAAAAAGAGTTATTATAAAATAAGTTAAATGTATACCCGTTTTCACTAATGTCCAATATATGTGAAAAGGGGTATTAATTTGGTTATATTTCTAAATAGCATTTATTTCAGCGGGTACAAGTCGATTTTTTTTTAAACTATTGATTTTAGCCATAAACCAATGACGGCATGTGAAAGAGCGCATTGTATTTACTCAAAGTACATTTAAAGTTATTCTAATTCTTTAGACATTTCGGCACAGTAATTTTGAATAATTTCGCCAATCGTTTTTTGGCTCTCCTGTAAAGTGGCAAATTTCGATTTATACCCCTTTTCACTAGGGTGCCAGATTTATCAGTGACAGCGCTTGTCTTGTCTAGCGGCTAGCGCCCTAGCGGAAGCTTGGTGAACTAAATCCTCCAACTAGCCGTTAACAAAACAAGAACTCACTAATAAAATGGGCGCGCTATGGAACAGAAAAACACACACTTAACTACACACAGACTAAACCTAAACGAAATTTAATGTAAAAGTAAATGAAATTTTATTAATCTATCTATGGCTATGGCTATGATGGCTAGCGAGTGGTAAGGCAGTGCAGATGGGACATAAGACGTTCGGTAAGAATAGAAAAAATTATACGTACAATTAATAAAATACAAAAACACCTACAGACAACTTGTATCATGACTCAACGTTTCCTGCGATTGCTGGTGATGATACATGAATTTCTTTAGCTTATTCCTAAAAGATAAAACATTTTGCAGGTCCCTGAGTGGCGGAGGGATAATAATCCAACATATAGTTGCAACATATTGGAAACTGCCACGGAAAGCTGCCGAAGCATGTCGCGGTGTCAGCAATTTTATAGCACTTTGTCGGCGCTCACGCAACTTGCTTATGGTGAGCTTGTCGAAGAGATATCTTGGTGTATTAAACTTCAGGACTCCAAAAAGAAGACAAGCAAGATGAAGTTTTCGTCGATGCTGCATCTTCAACATACTATGTCTGTTTAAAAAAGGAGTGACATGTGCTCTCGGAGGAATATCGAAGCAAAAGCGAGCGCAGGCGTTCTGGACACGCTGTATTAGCTTTTTCGTTTTTCCGAGAAGACGGGGGCCGTAAACAGTGTCTACATAATTCAGTTTGGAAAGAATAAGTGATTCAACCAGATGGATACGAACATTTTCACTTATGAAAGGCCTGACCTTATATAAAATTTTAAGTTTGTAGAAACAATTCCTAACTGTATTAGCAGTATGTTTCTCATAGCGCAGCCCACAGTCCATGAGCAGACCTAGGTTACCAGCTTCATATACACGTTCAACAGATTGCTCCATCAGTGATACATTAACGGTTGGATTAAACCCAATTAGCTGTTGTCGACTGCCAAAGACTAAATACTTTGTTTTGGCAGGATTAAGCAACAAACTGTTACTTTTCGCCCATGACGCTATACTCCTGAGGTCTTGATTAAGTTTATCAATAGCAATATCACTTTCACCTGGCTTGCAAGAAATATATACTTGAATATCATCAGCGTAGACATGGTACCTGCAGTGCATGATGTGTTTGCCGATATCGGCAGAGTACAAAATAAAAAGAATTGGCCCGATCACCGACCCTTGAGGGATTCCTCGTGAGAGACTTGCCTGGTCCGAGATCTGTGCCAACCCATTAGTCTGGTTTAATTTTACACACTGGTTGCGGTTATTGAGATAGCTGTCAAACCATTTTACCGTATTACTGTCAAATCCGTAGTAACTAAGCTTTGATATGAGAAGATTTATATTGATACAATCAAAAGCCCTGGAGAAATCTAGTAAAACCAATAGTGTGCACATACCCTGATCTTGAGAACACAATATGTTACTGGTGACATCAAGTAAGGCAGTGACTGTACTTCGTCCCTTTCTGAAACCCGACTGAGTATCAGGTAATATATTATTGACCTCTAAATAATCTGTAAGTTGCTTGCACACAATCTTTTCCAACACTTTGGAAAGGCAAGGCAGAATACTGATAGGCCTCAAGTCTTTAAGCTCAGATGGATTAGAGATTTTAGGTAGCGGCCGAACAATTGCTAATTTCCAAAGCTCAGGAAATGTGGATGTCAAAATTGATTTATTTATTATATTAGTAATTATGTCTATTGTATTAGGAAGAGTTAATAATAGCATGCTTAAATTTATACCATCACATCCTTCAGCATTTGATTTGAGACATTTAACAACTTTGATGACTTGATCAGAGCTAACTGGGCTCAGGTGAAAAACTGAATCATTATATCTATGAAATTCATAGTATGTCAGTTCAGATATACAAATTGCAGAAGTACCCGGCAAGTTCAAAAAATGCATGTTTATTTTGTTAGGGTCACTGAATGATTCAGGCAGATCGGTGTTTTTAATAGGCAGTAAGGATGACTTGAGGTTTTTCCACAGTGACTTGGGCTCATGTATCTTTTCATTTATACTCTGTCTAAAATAAGCAGATTTTTCATAGTACAGAGCCTTATTTACTATGGATTTCAGGTTCTTATAATACTGTTTCTTACTCTCCAACCTGTTTTTGTGGAAATCAGCAGCAGCTTTATCACGCAACCGCATCATATTTTTTACAGTCTCAGTAATCCAGGGGTGAGAGCTTCCTTTGACTGCGATTTTTTTCACAGGTGCATGAAGGTCAAATAATAGCAATATATGTTCAGTTAAAATTCTAACAATATCATTTACATTATCCAAATTTAACATTAAATCCCACCTCATGCACTGCAAGTCCCTGTTGAAATATTCCAGCTGTATGTTTTTAAGGGGCCTGTAAACGTCATTCGTCAATAGAATAAAAAAAAATGTAAACAAACATGGCTGACTTTCCGTAGCATTTCACGTCTTTGACACATATCGTGAAACACGTTCGCAGATATATTTTTACGTTAAGTAATACTAATAAATATCAATAATTTTAACAAAAAAATGTACGTGAAGTTAAAGTTTAAGGCTTTAGGTTGGTTATAAAACCAAGATTATGTTCTAAAAGTGTGTGATTAAGTAATAATGCAGGTTTTTA
Source organism: Thaumatotibia leucotreta (assembly GCA_025490895.1). Classification (NCBI taxonomy): domain Eukaryota; kingdom Metazoa; phylum Arthropoda; class Insecta; order Lepidoptera; family Tortricidae; genus Thaumatotibia; species Thaumatotibia leucotreta. Next base: position 106,693 of record JALPQI010001350.1, on the reverse strand, counting down.
GGTATGTTTTAATTTTTTTAGATTTTACTGTCGAATGGTATACCTACCTACTTCGGAAAACTGTGAAGGTTTTACAAAAACTGTAAAGTAAGTAAACTCAGCTCGTTCGCAACATATGGCGCCGCGATAGAGACGTGTCTTCTTATACGACACGAAAGTGCCAAGTAATTTCACACCGAACCTTGTACAACGTGGCCTGGATTCGGTCGAACTTTATAATGTTACTGGCTGCAATTTTCCGGGTTAAAATAAGCTATGCCTTTTCCAAGGACTAATAACTAGCCGGCCCCGGGTGCCTCTTTGCTTCACCGTGGGTGACCAGTCCACGATTACTGAGCCCCTCCAATACATAACTGCACCTACTTTATGATCTATTAAGTATTTAATCAATATTATAATATTAATTATACACGTCAAACAACTAAAATCACAGCTAAAGTTTTCATTGACTAAATTAGAGACCAACAATAAAATTATTACCTATATTAATAGAGAAACACCTCGTGATGCGACCCGGCTTACTTCGCTACCCGGCCCTTCGCTCGCTTTCCGGCTTTGATCTAAAGTAGATAATGGCAAACGTATTTTATTTATAACCTTAATATATAGGATAGCCGCACTGGACGGCGCAGCGTGGGAAGGCCCTTCACAAGATGGAGCGACGACCTGGTAAAGGTTGCGGGTGTCCAATGGATGCGGACAGCTCACGACCGATCTTTGTGAACTCTCTGGGGGAGGCCTATGTCCAGCAGTGGACGTCAATTGGCTGATGATGATGATGATGAAAGGATGTTCCCATGACCCTGGTTTTTACAAAAATAGGTAATAATACCCTTTACTAGAAATAGTTTAGCGTGGTGATTATGGGCATTTACCTCCTAATGCGTCTATACGCATAGTTAATAGGAGAGGCCTACGTCCAGCAGTGGACTATCATAGGCTGATGATGATGAACAACAGCTTGGCTAAAAATCTGCATCGCTTATTCCTCGGTTTCAATAAAAGCCAGTATCATGGTAACACACTGTATATGCCTTATCAATCCGCCGCGTTGAGATGAAAACAATATAATTATCACCCCAACTCTTCCCATGGGTATCGTAAGAGTCGACCAAGGGATCGAAGTGTGAAGATTGACGATGGGCAGCAGCATCATCATAGATAGTGGACACTGGATATCATAGCTGAACTGGGTTTTTTTTATGTTGGCACAACAAAGTGGCTCACTCCACCTGATTGTAAGTGAAAAGTAGAGCCCAAATCGCGGCGGCAACGAACAGGAGACAAGGTTTTATTTATTTGTTGATTATTAGAGATTTTCTGTTTATCTAATATAGGTAAGGACTTAGCAGCTAAAATTGTACCAATCAATTCTTTTCTAATATAGGTAAGGACTTAGCAGCTAAAATTATGTCAACGTACACGACTCGAGTGCAAAACATTGTATACCCGCCCTCACTAACGAACATTCCGTGTTCCTCTTTTGTTCTCCTGGAAACTGACCCCGAGGAAGTCTCTAGCATACTCATTTCTCTCAAGACAAATAGTGCTGCAGGCCACGATGACATACCTACTATCTTTTTGAAACATTGTAAAGACCAAATAGCCCCAATAATTAGTCACCTAACAAACCTATGCTTCGCACAAGGCGTTTTCCCTCAATTGCTAAAAAAATCTCCCATAACACCTGTTTACAAGGGTGGGAAAAAAACTGAGCCAAACAACTACCGACCTATTTCAGTACTTACAGCAATCTCAAAAATAATAGAAAAGCTCATTAATGTCAGACTTGTGAATTACCTAAACAAATTTAATTTACTATCTGAGTATCAATTTGGTTTTAGGCAAGGTAGATCAACTGAAGACGCAGTTTTGCATCTTACTTCTTTAATTACTAAAGAGGTCGATAGAGGAAATAGCTGTCTTGCAGTATTTCTTGACTTAAGGAAGGCTTTTGACACAGTATCTCTTCCCACTCTTGTAAACAAGCTAGAAAGAATTGGTATACGAGGGAAACCACTTGAATTGCTAGCTGACTATTTAAATAACCGGAGCCAGAGAGTCAGGGTCGGTAAATACATAAGTGGCGACTCACAAGTGTCATTTGGTGTACCACAGGGTAGTGTCCTCGGTCCTACCCTATTTCTTGTTTATATCAATGACCTTACTGCTATCAACATACCAGGTAAAATTATATCGTATGCCGATGACACTGTGCTTGTTTTTGCTGGAAACTCATGGGACTCAGTGGCAGCCAATTCCAAAATGGGACTCATGAAGGTCTCCTCGTGGCTTTTAGATAACCTTTTAACACTAAATATCGAAAAAACTAACTATATTTGTTTCTCAAAAACAATTAGTGGACAGCCCTCTGCTGACTTAGAATTAATAATACATTACTGTGACACGTTAACTTCGACATCATCGTGTAGCTGTGATAAATTAAAAAAAAGTCTCCTTTACAAAGTATTTAGGCATTATCATTGATTATAGATTATCGTGGCACCAACACATTGAACACATTAATAATAGAATACGTAAACTCATTTGGATATTTAAAATACTTCGGCATATCACAAATATGTCTTTACTCAAACAAATTTATTTAACTTTAGCACAATCGGTAATGACATATTGTATATCGGTATGGGGAGGGGCAAAAAAGTCAAATTCTTGGAAGTGGAAAGAGGGCAAAGGTGTCTCCTGAAAACGATGTTCTTTAAACCATATCGATATGCCACATCTGAGTTGTATAATGACTGTAAACTTCTCAGTATGAGGAAATTATATGTCGTGCCCGCTATTTTAAGACTGCATAAGAATATTCCTTACATAACTGTTTCTGGTAACCAAAAAAGGGCTCGTGCCGTTGCACCTGTACCTTACACCAAATCTGCATTTGCTGACAGACAATTTGAAGCACAATCTGCACACCTCTATAACATTTTTCATAAGAAGGCAAATATACATGTATTAAAGTACCATGACTGTAAAAATACCCTTACTGATTGTATAATAGAACTAAATTATGAAGAAGTAGAAGATCTATTGCTTTCTAAAGAGAGATAATGTATCCCAGAAGACATTGTACTTAAGCATAATTGTAGATATATTCACACATACACAAACTAATTTAATAAATTTAGTATAAGTTTATTTTATGTTACTTTATTTTATTTCGTTTAAAAATGCACACTAACCAGATAACATTCAATACATCTCAATATAAAAATAATTTGTAGGTTTTACATTCAAATCTCATCCAAAATAAGCATGCACAGCAAGGTTTACTTTAAAACACGACTAACACTATCCTAAAACTATACTTAAATTGCGAAATTGTTATTAATTATTTTATTATAGATAAATTAAGTAAATTAATTAGTTGGTAACAGAACAAATTGTACTTACCCCTACGGGAAGAGCGAGTCCTCCTGACACAGGTGTCTATATACCTACTAGGAGGGCTCAAACCATGTTAAAATTGTTAATGTGTTTTTCACGAAATAAATTATTATTATTATTATTATGTTTCTCTTTATTTTTCTCGGCATTCGCCGGCATACTGCTATGCAAGTGCATATCAGATAAATGTAATATTTTTAGATACCTACACTAAATCAACCTGTCCTGTTGTAGGTAAATTTGTTTGGGTATGCGTATTTTGGTCGGGTTCAGTGTTTTGTGATATTAAAGGATTTATAGTTACATGATGGGCGATTGGTTGTGAGATTGATCTGGTTGCAGTAGGGTTTTGAATTTCTTGGTCGGTTTGTAAAAATTTCCTAACAATTCTGCATGTGTTAAGGATAACGGCTTTCTGAAGGAGGTGGAATGTTTTAGGAGGTAATTTTAAGTTCTTCAAAGATTGATGTAGCTGTTTCGGTATTACCCCTGTAGTTGATAAGACTATAGGGACAATTACGACTTTTTGAAGATGCCATATACGAATAATTTCGTCTCTTAGTTCTATGTATTTGGTCAGTTTTTCGGCTATTGTACTTTGTAAATTGTGTGTGTTGGGAACCGCTATGTCTATCAGGTAACCAGTTTTACAACTTTTGTCTATTAAAGTGATATCCGGCCTGTTATGGTGTGTAGTTCGGTCAGTAAGGATAGTTCGGTCAAAATATAGTTTTGCTGTAGAATTGTCTAGTACACTTTCTGGTTTATATTTGTAATATGGTTCTATGTCTGTAATGAAACGTTGTTGGTGCGCAAGTTTCTGGTGGATAATATTTGCAACTTGGTCATGCCTATGTTTATAGTCAGTCTGGGCTATTGTTTTACAGGCACCTGTAATATGTTGTATAGTTTCCGGGGAACTGTTGCATTTTCTACATGTGCCGGTATTCAGGGTCTTCGTAATGTGCCGTTGGTAATTCCTGGTCTCTATTATCTGGTCCTGTATCGCCATCATGAAGCCTTCAGTCTCCGGGAACAGCTCGCCACGGCTCAACCACGCGTTCGACGCCTCCTTGTCGACATTGGGTTGGCATAAGTCGTGATAATGTCTGCCATGGAGAGACTTTCTAGCCCACTCTTTTTCTAGAGACTCTCTAGGCGGTTTTAGATTTTTCATCTGTCAGGACTTCATTTTTTTGTGGTGCTGTATTTTGTAAATTAAGCGGCGTGAGTTTGCGGTCGTTATAGGATGTCGCTTTGTGTAGTGTAGAGGATTCAGATTTGTTAATGAAATACTGTCTTAGGGTTTTTATTTGTCTGTTATGTAGGTTTGTTATGTCGATAAGGCCTCGTCCTCCTTGTTTTCTGGGTAGTGTCAGTCTCTGTGTACATGATCTTGGGTGGTGTTTACGGAATTTAGTCATTGTTGTATTAATTGTACGTTGTAATGCTTTGAGATCTGATTTAGTCCAGTTTATTACACCGAAAGAGTAAGTGAGTACGGGAATGGCAAATGTATTTATTGCTTTAACAGTATTACGGGCATAAAGTTGAGATTTCAGGATTGTGTTGAGTCTGTGTCGGAACTGTTGTTTTAGTTTTTGTTTTATGTCTTTATATTGTATCAAGCGAGATTGATTGTATCCTAAATATTTATAAGTCTGTTGCTCATCAAGGGATTCAATAGTTTCGCCAGATTCTAATATGTAAGAGTGTTGGAATATATGTCCATCTTTAACAGAGTTTATCTTACATTTATCTATTCCAAATTCCATTTTAATATCATTACTAAATTTTTCGGTCAAGTCAGTCAGTTCGTAAAGGTCTGTTTCATTGTCAGCGTAAAGTTTTATGTCGTCCATGTAGAGTAAATGATTTATGTTCTCAGTCTGTCTGTCTATGTCTGTATAAAGCAAGTGATATCCGGCTGTTGTTGAATTTAGCATATTGGAAAGTGGATTTAAAGCTAAGCAGAACCATAATGGGCTAAGGGAATCACCTTGGAATATGCCTCTCTGTATTTTGATTGATTCCGTTTCTACTACTGAAATAGGAGTGGTAAGCTTGAGGCGAGTTATCCAGTTATCCATGGTAGTTCTTAAAAGGTTGATTATTTTAGGGTGTATTTTGTATATTTCAAGGATTTGTATCAGCCAGGAGTGGGGAACGGAATCGTAAGCTTTCTTATAGTCAATATACATTGAGTATAAGTCAGACTTAGATTTATTAGCATGTTTCATAATTATTGCGTCTATGGTTAATTGTTCCTTACACCCCTGACTGAATTTCCGGCACCCTTTCTGTTGTTCGGCTAAAATGTTGTTGCTGTCCACGTGTTTATAAATTAATTCAGAAATACAGGCAGTTAAAATTTTATACAAGGTTTGCAAACAGGTTATGGGTCTGTAATTAGCTGGGTTGCTGAGGTCGTTTTGGTCTTTTGGTATTAGAAATGTTATTCCTGATGCCAGGTAGGGGGGTATTGTACTGGGGTCGTCAGTAAACTTATTTAAATGGTTGTGCAAGGGGGTGGATGCTCGTAAATTTTTTGTACCAGTAGCTGTGAATGTGATCTGATCCAGGTGCTTTCCAATTATGTAAGTTACCAATTACTTTCTTAAATGTGTCAACCGGAATATAGTCAAAAGTCATTTGTGCTGTGGTAGTATTTCTGGTTGTTTCTTTTTTAATCCATTCTGCTTCAGTATTATGATATTTTGTTTTCTCCCATATTCCTGCCCAAAAATTCTGCAATTGTTGTGCGTCAGGTAAGTTACTCAGATTTTCAACATTACTATTGTCTGTTATGTTTGTGGTAGCCTGTTTCATATTTCTATAAAATTGTTTCTCATTGTTATTAAATTGGGTGTTCTGTTGTTTTCTTAATGTGCATGCTTTGTATCTGTGCAAACGTCCTGATATAAGTTATAGTTTTTGTTTTAATGTATCAAGTGTATGCGTTAGCTGCGTGTTTGGTTCTTCGTGTACAGAATGAATTTTGTATTGTTCTACAATATTATTGACTTGTTTTTCTAGATATCTATTTCTGGTACCGTTAAGGTAATGTGTTATTTGTCCTATTTTAGCTCGTATATCTTGTAACTTTCTCTCTAGTCGTCTCTGCCACTGCGGTCGTTTGTCTTTATTAACAGGGCGAGATCGAGAACTTTGTGTGGGTTCAAGTGATATTTTGGCCCCATTTATTTTTGCTGCAGTCCATGCAGCACAATAAATTGCCGTTTGCAAAGTGTTGAAATCTGTATCTAAATTAACATATTCAGGTAAAGACACGTTGTTAAGATAGTGCACTATATTTGCTAGTTTTTTGATGTCTTTTGTTTTGGGATGTAATTTCTGCATGTCGGGTCTGTATCTGTAAAATATTCAAGTGTTTGTCTAAATGTTTCATCTATCTGTGGGTTTCTTACAGGGGGGTGGCTATTGTGAAAATAATCTTCAGTTATATCCATATCCATGTCCTGTAAGAACTGGGTGTCGTTTATTTCGTGGTGGTCCGGTAATTGATTGGTAATGCTATAATCACTGTCAAGGTCAAGGTTTGTTGGTTGGTTATTTAAATGGTTAATATTTAGAGATAGCTCATTTGCTACTTGTTGTTTTAATTCAGTCAGTCTTGTTATTTATTATTACTCTACGTTGATCAGCTATTCGTTGTTCGCTTAAATGTGCAAGTGCAGGGACTTTACTTATAAAATCTTCATGTAACTGTTTCCGGTATGAAGTTCTATTGGTTTCGATTTGGGTAACCCTATAATATGATAGCATAACAGCTTCATTCTGTTCATTAGTCCATCTTAGTCGGGTTTGTCCGAGCGTAGTATATGTGTCTTGAGCAAAAGAGGGAGTGGATGTGTGGGTGGTAGGTATGCTACTTTGTAAATTACTTAATTGGGCTTTAACTTCATCGTAAATCTGGTTCAGAGATTCTTGCGGTATTAACTTATTACGAATAATCGCTCGCCTTTGATCGCCTACTCTTTGACGACTCACTGTCATATTTGGAAACTTTTCTATAAATTTCAGGTGAAGTGGTTCTAAATATGTTTTTGTGTCTGTGTCCAGTGCAGTAAGATAGAGGTAAGTGCGCATAATAAACGTATTCATTTCATTCGTCCATCGCATGCGCGTTCGGGGAGCATTCGAGGTGGGTACAATATCACTGTCTGGAATGACATCTTGTACAACACCATCGTGCGAGCTACTGGAAGATAAAGTAGGAGTTTTCTTGGACATGTACGAAGGTCGGGTTGAAGGTACAGAGGAGAAAAGGGATTTGTCATCTTCTGAAAAATGACTGACAGTGTCTTCTTCGCTCCGAGGACGGAGGTTATACTTGCTGCATTTAGATACAGCAGATCGCGACTGTGATGGTAAGTCACAGATATTAGTAGCCCTGGGCTGGGCAGAAGTATGCGGCACTTTGTCCCCCCCAGAATACGTGGGACTACCCAAGTCAGGAGACTTGGTACGGGATTCTCCATTGCCTATAGCACTGGTACCCGCCTGGGGTAGTTCTCTATTTCTTAGTCGCATCGCATATTTTCTTCTACTAGTTCTCCGTTTGTCATTGGTAAGTAATTAACTAAAAGTTGCCAATGTCCGCCCCTCACGTGGTTACAGATGTTCGAACCGGACGTGGAGTTAGTTTTTGAGGGGCTTATTATTATTATTATTATCTACTTTGATTATACCACGGTTTACTCATAATGCCGTCAGAAGTACGCATTTAACACTTTCATTGCCAACGAGTGCTACACGCTACGCTCGTAGCCGATCCCGTGATTTTTCCGCTTTGTAGCGAAAATGGACCTCCCACAGAGAACTCCCCTCGGGAGTTCCCGGCGCTCAATGTTTTAAGCACAGAATTAGATTTGAATAGAAGAAACAAGTTCATTCATTTGTATGGCGGCCGAGCGTGTCAGATTTTGTACTGAAGTTGTTACTTGCCTATGATTTTAAATATGTCTCAGTCCCTTGAGTATTCATTTTTTTTTGTGTTGTTGCAATTAATATTACGTAAGGAGGATTAAAGACGGACAACTCAGTGGATTTCACTGAGTTCATTTGACACACTAAGTAGATACGTTTGCTTAATCTGTGGTATACACGGTGTAACGTCAGCATTCCGAAAGATTTTAATGCTGGATTCCTGACCATATTTAGAGTCTTTAATGTTATTTAAAATTTCCTGGATTCGGCTTGGTTTCAGAGATAATCAACCTTTTTTCGAAATAAGTTTTTCGACGTAACTCGTCATTTAACTTCTTTTCGATTACAATGCTACCACAATGTGTTCTAATATTACAACACCTTTTGCCTGACAATCAAAAAATACGAATAGACTTGACGAAATAACCTCTACCTAAAAAAAAAACAATTAAAATAAATAATTTAAATAAATTGTTGTTATGATAAAAATTACTGGAAATGTTAAAAAGTATTCAAATCGGCCTAAAAAAAAAGAAAAAAAAATTTTTTTTGGTGGAATTGACATTAGGTCTCATAATATTTTTTGTTTATTTTGATGTCTAGAATGCATAGGTAGTTAAAATCTTTCGCAATGCTGGCGTAACACCGTGTATATGACATCTGTGGTTTTAAGTCACACATAAACTGCGGATTACGGTTACCAAGTGAGAAAGTTTAATGATACCCGTATAATGGCTGTTAATTTAAAATAAATCTCTCGCTCAAATCTCGCTGAAACATCTAGTAGTGAATGCTGAGTGCTCTAGAGGTACTCGTAAAAGAGTCTTAGGTTACGATTTTAACTTCTTTGAACCCTGTTCCTTCCTTGTGTAGCCAACAATCCATTTTTATTAATCTAAAATAAATAAATAAATACTTTACCCTATATAATGTCCCACTGCTGGGCACAGGCCTCCTCACATATATGAGAAGGATTGGGCTATAGTCCCCACGCTGGCCCTAAGCGGGTTGGGAACTTCACATACACCTTTGAATTTTTTCGCGGATGTATGCAGGTTTCCTCACGATGTTTTCCTTCACCGAAAGCTAATGGTAAAGCTAATAGTATCTGATATTCCGTACATAAGTTTCGGAAAAACTCATTGCTACGATCCAGGATTTGAACCCACGACCTCCGGATTGAAAGTCAAACGTTTAAACCACTGAGCCACCACCGCTTCTTAAGTCTAAAATTAAACTAAAATTAAAATTAAGGGCCCGTTTCAGAATCATCTAGTAAAGCCCCTACTAAGCTATCTGGGACTTACATATCTTGCGTTTCGCAATCGTTGAATAGCGAAAAATAAATATTAATTTAAAATTGATTAATTTGACCGCTTCAAAGGTAAGTAGGTAGGCCTGAGGTAGAGTGAGTCTGCCTGCGACCACGGGTGTAACGTCATGCCCGAAACGTCAGGATATAAATTTGTCTTTAAAATATAAGTGGGTAGGTATATGAAGAGCTCTCATCATCATCATTATTAGCCTGTCGCAGTCCACTGCTGGACATTGGCCTTCCCAATTTCGCGCCACTGTGTTCGATTTTCGGCTGCTCACATCCAGCTTCTGCCAGCCATCTTGCGCAAATCGTCACTCCACCTTGCCTGAGAGAATGGCCTGATGGAATGAAGAGCTCTATTAAGAGATAATTGACAGAGGACTACGCGATAAAGACTAAAATTTTGTATTTACGAGATTTAAAGTATTTTTATTTAAAATTTAGTTGTTCTTGGCTTTCAAAAGGTTGAAAGCTAGTTTATTACCGTAAAGGTGTTAAAGTAATGCACTGAACTAATGCACCTTAATGTACTGCCATGCAGTGTTCATGCTGAGTAATAAAATCACCGGTAATTATGCGAAATACGACTAAACGTGATATATACAGATTGTAACAAGAAAGCGGTGATCGTTTTAAATTTAAATTAATTTTAATGAACTTTTATTCCAAGCTCGTGGCTCATAATATGTTAGTGAAATAAAAAAAATCATGTAGTCTTGTGTACTATAATAAGCTTCAGATATCGATACCTTTGGGTTCAATTGTCGTAAAGGACATTTTGGCGAAAATGAGTTATATGTAAGTTTACGCTTTACAAAATTCTTAAATTTATTGAGTGAAAGTTTAGTTATATTTACTGGAAGTTTATTATACTCTTAAAAACCTAACCCAATTACCCATGAATGATTTCCTAATTTTATGGAGCCAAGTGGCGGATAAATAAATATCATAGGCATATTTACACAAAGCTATTTATTCCTACGCTACGCTCAATAAATCTTGTATTGAGAGATTTAATACTAAGCGACGATATATTAAATAATATACAAATATTTAAAGACATAGAAAGCAGCCATTATCATTAACAGGTATATGTGATAGACAAATAAAGAAATGCCCTCTCCGGAATTCGAACTTACTACCTCCAGCTTCGAAAGCAGTTTACTGAGGTACTAAGAATTAAAATATATTTGTTTTGATAGATTTTTCCTACTGATAAAAACAGCAGAATACATTAGTATTATAATCAGCCTCTGTAGCCTAGTTGGTAGTGACCCTGTCTACGAAGCTGGAGGTTCCGGGTTCGAATCCCGGTGAGGGCATTATTTGTGTATTTATTTATCATTTACTTAAGTAGCTGTATGTATCTATCTATTATACCACTTCCACATTATTTTCCGACATCACAAGCCTTAATTGAGCTTACCGTGGGACTAGGATGATTTGTGTAAGATGTCCCAAGATATTTATTTATTTATAATGAATGAATGACTGAATAATGAATGGATTAGCTCTATTTCTGTTACACTCTGACTATTAGAAACATTAATGGCTATTTAAAAAATACTTTATACGATTGTACTTAAACACCGTCCTATAATAAATCATACTGACATGCCATCAATAAAAATAATCAAATCATAATTATAGTGATCGAAGTTCAGTTAATCTACCAATTAATCAAAGTGCCTAAAATAGCCTTAAATTATAAAGGCCGTAGTTTTATTAAAAATGGCTGAATAACGATCAAGCCTTATAAATAAGGGTATCGTATGGTTTGTGTCAAAATGTGGTGATTTATAACGTGCGAAATTCAACTCACGGCGTGTTGCGTGTCCGGAACTACTTATTCTTATAGCTTACAGAGCAGCGGAAAAAATCGAGGCCCTAGCACGTCTTTTGTTTGCGCAACACGAAACGTTCTTGCGTCTCAGGGTACTTAGACAAGTTGCCAATCGCTAACGCTTAATCGTCAATCGTAAGCGAAAGGCAGCTAACTGTCTTTGTCGCAGCGTCGCACTAATGTGAAAGAGTGACAGAGAGGGAAAACTACGCTACGCTGGCAATTTGGCTAAGCATCCAGTGTCGTTATTTATTCAATGGGTAGACTGTAAAGAAACATTAATAAAGGCCTTTAATTGAAAAAACTAGCACGTCTTTTGTTTGAGCAACATGAAACGTTCTTGCGTCGAGGTGTCGTGTTTACTCAATGAGTCGATTGTAAAAAATAATAATAAAGGCCTTTAAAGGAAAAAAAAAATTGTACAGATGGTGTCTTTTTTACGGGCTTTTGCAAAAAGTGGCTCGTTTTACGTCAGAGCCAAAACTTCGGAGGGGCATCTGTACTAAAAAACGTCGTACGAGACACGTGCAAAAAGGAAATTCGTGACTCGTGTCGATTTAAAACACTCCCTTCGATCGTGTTTTAAAACATCGCCACTCGTTTCGGATTTCCTTTTTGCACGTGTGTCGGAATGTACTATTGTGTTACGAAGTTAAATCTTGTGTGACGACTATGAGCAGTGAAAAAAGGCCACAAATTCAAATTTTCTATGAGTGATCAACAACACGCGCTTGTTTTTTTTAGTACGACTCCCTTTTGTACTTCCAAAGGCTGTTGGACAGAGTGCACACCTTAATATGACTCTTTCGTTACACAATTTGACGCGTTCGTGATTTTTGTTTTGATTGAGGGCTTAACCTTGTACAATTTATTTACACGTCTTTTGTTTGAGTAGCACGAAACATTCTCGAGTCTAGCCGTCGTTTTTTCGCGAGTTTTCATATACCAACGAGACGAGAATAAGTAAGTTTTTATGTAAGTTGTGTCTTCCCATGACAATGTGCGTATGGACGCATTATGAGGTAAATGCCCGTAATAACCACGCTGGCCAAGCGGGTTGGCGATCGCAGTAAGTAAGGTGCATTTAGATCAAACGAGAATTCGCTCATGCTATCCCCCACACTACGAAATCAACGAATTTCGACGAATCACGTTTTGTGCAACGAACGAATTCCGTAGAATGAGAGAATTTGGTCTAAATGCACCTTAGGAGGTAAATTCCCATAACGGTCACGCTGGGCAAGCGGTTTGGTGATCGCAGTAGTGTATCATCGTTTCGATAGTAGTATACTATTATTCAGCAGAACAAAAAAAATCAAATATGGCTGAATTTCCATAGCATTTGACGTGATTGATACGTATCGTGAAACACGTTAGCATATACATTTTTACGTTAAAGGTGCATTTTGACCAAACGAACATTCGCTCATTCTATCCCCCACTACGAAATTCGTTCGTTACACAAAACGTGATCCGTCGAAATTCGTTGATTTCGTAGAGTGGGGGACAGAATCAGCGAATGCTCGTTGTTCATGATTTTATGGAAAATGTCGCATGATATTTATTATTATTATTTGTATCTCCATTGTTTCACGGGCTATTACGTCCCGGGTTTTTGATAGGCTTTCGCGGGGATATAGATGCAACTCGTAGAGGCCTTTGGAGATTTTGCTGTGTTGTACACCTGCTGCAACCCATTCACGGGCACAATAATAGATATCCGTGAACCGGTCCCAGCAGGCATATCTAGAGGCTATTGGAGTTATGGAAAAGACTAATGGGTTATGGTGATGAAAGCACTGCTGGACGTAGGCTCTCCTATTAACTATGCGTATAGACGCATTAGGAAGTAATTGCCCATAATTGCCACGCTGGGCAAGCAGATTGGCGATCGCAGTAATGTGTCCACTATGACAACGCTGCTGCCCATCATCAATATTTTATGAAATAACGGTCAGTGACATCCGGCTATCCAGCTTTGTAAAACTATTATTTGTTAATAGATGGAGCTATTATTATTTATATTACTAGAGTACCTGAGCGTCACACTCTCCCATCACGAGGAATGTTACCTCAGGGGAGCCTGCCGGCTCCGCCTTATAATTAAGACTATAATGCTATGCAATAATGCGAGTACCCGCTGCCAACTGGCAGGCCGCCGGATCTGTTAATCTGCGTGTGCTATTTAGTATGGGATCTCCATATGTTTTGCATTAACTTATCGTAGGTTATACGGTAGTTGGGGATTAGAAATAATGCCTAAATCGAACACCTTGTAGCCGCGCTAAGGATGCCCTGCTATGCTATTCTCTTATTCACACATTCGACGCTGCGTTCGTCCACGAGCTCGACGTCGAGACAGCCTTGTCTAAAATCCTAGCTGTTTGATTTGACATTAGGAATCGAGGCTGTGAGCGAGGTTGTAGGCGAGTCCGTCGCTGTTTTTCGTTAGAGAATACGAAGTTCGTACATTAAACGTGAAACTCTCGACGCAATGTAGTTCCAGCTCACGCCGCATTCGTCGCCGAGCACTAGTGTCGTTTAAAGTACATTAGTGAATACCATTTTTAGGCTCGACGCTGCCGCAGCGGTGACACAGCGCTGACAGCAAGGCGGTTTCCTTAGTGAATAACACTGCTGAAGAGAGGTTTCAAAATGAGAAAGTTCTCATGGTATTGTCCTTTACATGTTTATTGGCAAACCTTAGAGTCTTGATTTGTCACTTATAGGCTAGGGTTGTCACTAGGCCTACACACTACACTCACAACATCCAATGGCTTTGAAATGGATGTTTCACCACGCTTATATTTGTGAATCACGAGATTCCACGGCGAGATTCCTTGTCCCTCATTTGAGAGACAGAATTTCTTTGGTACTTGACGAGATACAGACACCAATGTATAAGATAAACGGCAAATAAAGCGTTCGCCAACGTTTCAAAACATAGCTAAAGGTGCATTCAGACCAAACGAGCATCCGCTATTCTATCCCCCACTACGAAATCAACAAATCACGTTTTGTGTGAAGATCGAATTTCGTAGAGTAGGGGGTTAGAATAGCGAATGCTCGTTTAGTCTGAATGCACCTTTACTTAACCCCAATGCAGTAGATAATATTTTGAATAACAATTTTTATGAATTTGCTGCAGACTTCAGTAAATAATATTTTGAATAACAATTTTTATGAATTTGCTGACGTAAATTGGATGTAAAATGAAAATTTTGAGAATATTCTGCAACTCTACATTTCTAAGCCGAGTCAAATAATCATAGATGAGGTCAAGGCACACCGTCTCCGCTGGCTTGGCCACCTTTGATAGAATGGGTAAGAATCGCCGTGAAAAAAGACATTACCTACATGAGGGGTCCACGGAAAAAACATGTCCAGTTCTTAAAAAAATCAGGGCAAATTCACACCTTATTCTGTTAAAAGTAAGGTGGTTTTTCCTTCTGTAATTTGAATTGACTAGACATGTTCTTTCCGTGCACCCTCCACATGGGATGACCAACTGGACAGAACATAATTTACCACAAAATATATAGATTTTCATATTTTCTTCGGTTACCGCGAGGATTACACTTGAAATAAAACTATGAAAACGGATAAACTCGCGTATAATTAACTTTAACTTCATTCCGACGTTTCGAACACTTTACAGGTTTCGTGGTCTGCGGATGACTGAAGTAAAAATTAGTTAATATACGCGAGTTTATCCATTTTCATAGTTTTATTTCATATGAATTTTGTTTTATAAGGCTATTTACTAATTATAATTACGCCAACCGTTTGAAATTATATCGCCAAATATACACTGTAAATACAATCAACAAAACAACCGTCGAAAATGATTTGGATAAGCTAGAACTGTCACTGTCCTTCGTCATTTAGCGCCGCTCCAACCATAATGCAAATTACCGTCCAATAATAAAACATTTCGGTAAATTCCAATCTACCCGCGGGATCACGGCAAAAGTCGGCCGAATCTAAAAATGGGGCATGAAAATATCGCAAAAACAATACCCGGCTTACGTAGAATTTGAGAAGGGTTAGTAATGGACATTTTTGTTAAACCGGGACCGCGTTTAATGATTTCGTTTTATTTCCCGGAGATAATGAATGTTCAGACATAAATGACATAATAATGGAGGAGATTAACATAAAAATAAATATGATGACAGCCAGATGGGTGGGAGCGTGGTTTTGTAATATTAGTCATCCACATGGACACTCATCACTGAATTCGTCAATTATTTTTTATAAGCAAAATGTATTTTTTTAGTACAGATGGTGTATTTTTTAGGCTCTAATGCGAGAAGTGTGTCATTTTACGTCAGGTCCAAAACTTAGGAGGGTTATCTGTATTAAAAAACGTCGTACAAGACACGTGCAAAAAGGAAATTCGTAACTCGTGTCGATTTAAAACACTCCCTTCGGATTTCCTTTTTTTCGCACTTGTATCGTAATGTACTATTCTACTCGAGCGATTTATGTTGTCAAATTATATTAACTTGTGTACTTTATAGGTAAGGTAACATTGTGTACTGATATCCATTAGACCATCGCTAAAAGCTTTTAGTATTTATGATACTGTTATTGTTTTTTCGAAATGTAGCAAATGGCAGCGAATTCTGATTTCATTTCAATATATGGGTATATCTAATACATGTTATTTATCTGTATACTATTCATCAGTAGAATAAAAAAAGTTAACTAACCTAAAAACTAGCATTATTCCACAAACACGCAGTTTTAGAATACAATCTTGGTTTTATTACGAACTTAAAACCACTTCACATACATTTTTGGTTATTTTTTTCATGTATTGATCTTTATTAGTATTAACGTAAAAATATACATATCATTGAATATGTTTCACGATATGTGTCAAAGACGTCAAATGCTATGGGAATTTAGCCCTATTTGTTTACATTTTCAAATAATGGTATAGGTATCAGCGTCCAATAGTAAATGCCAAAAAAAGATAATTAAAAAAGTTGTTTGTTTTAACGAGACTCGGGGCATTCAGTTACTAGTTGTTAGTGGAGTTAAAAAAATGTCCGACAACACCCTGTATTGCTGACCAACTTGTAATTATTTATACACCATGATTTTATACACCAGTTAAGCTTATTTGAGATTCAGAAACGTCTGAACAAATGGCAAGTAGCTTATTCGGGACTTAGTATGGACATTGCGAAGCAGGTCCTTAAGTATAGTATAGTATTAGTAAAGATAAAAAGGATACAATGTAGATAGTTTATTTTTTGATACCTTAATAAAGATTTTCTGTCTGTGTCTATTTCGATAAGCTGACAAATGAATTACTTTATTTTTTATCTAAGAACACTTAGGCACTCGTACGGCAAACCTTTATTATCGCTTAGTTACTCACGCCACCAAAATACAAAAAAGAAAATCAATTCCTTAATGAATGTGAACATGAGCACAGGCTGCGGTATCAGAATTAATTAACTTTAGACCTTTGAATGCAACTGCGTACTCTTTATGGGCTTAAGGGCAGCGCATCTGATTGAAAAGCCCACCTTCCCTGCACACACAAAACAAGCTTTAGTACTTTGAATAGGAGAATATGGGGTGGCAGCCACTGGCAAGGGTGGCTCCATACCACGCGAACGAAGCAAGCGAAAACAAAACGCATATTCACATCCATTGACGCTTCAAGCGGGCATGTCTCAGTATACCTTCATAATGAACACGAAATGATTGTGATCTGGGCTCTGCGTTATGTTATTGCACGGAAAGGTGATTCAGTAGATGTATACGTTGGCTCAGTCTGCTTCGAACTCTCGAGGGGAGAGCACGCGTATTTCGGAAGCGGAGCTGAGAATCGTAATAAAGTAAAACAAAGTTTCGTGATATAAAGGTTTATTGAATTTTTAAGATTTCGCTGTTCCTTCTGTTTGCTACTTTGGAAGTTGATCGTGACATCAAAGGTTTGTAAACTTTTTATAAATTCATGATAATAGAATAGCTTTTTTTACGTGCCGTTTTATAATTTTCATTTACATTATATGCTTTTGCGATTCCGTTTCAAGTATTCATTTATAATTATTTTGTTTAGTTGATTTACAATAATATAATTATGTTTGTTAATATATGTTAAAAGTCTGTGTAAACTATATCAATGTATGAAAAGAATTACCTTTAACAAAAAGCTCGAAAAAGGGAGTGATTCACAGCAATGTTTTTCAAAGATCTTATTTTTATTGTGATTTTAACTTTTTTATAATATATGCCCGCAAAATTGAGTAAAAGATTATTTGTTTTAATTTTGTTCATTTTCATAATTTTGAATTATGTGTAGATTTTAGGTTATTTCTAATCAGAATCACATGCTTTTTCGATCTCAATAGGGAAAAAAATGTCCATGGATTTTTTCCTATTTTGTCATAATTTTCCATAACTTTGTATGGCGGTTACAAAGGAAGAAATCCGGAAAATATATGAAAATTTTGGAACATAGGTAGTTTTCCTTTGTAAGTAGAAACAATCCAAAATTATGAAAACCATAAAAACGCCAAATCTATTTTGATAACCTTCGAAAATGTACACTCAACTGGAGTAATGAAGAATTTGAGCCCTAGACCACGACCCCGACGATTACGACACAAGTGTGAAAAACATGAAATTCGAAATGAGTGGCGATGTTTTAAAACACGACCGATTGGGACTGTTTTAAATTGACACGAGTTACGAATTTGGTTTTTGCACGTGTCTCGTACTACGTTTTTTTAGTGCAGATGGCCCTCCGGAGTTTTGGACCTGAAGTAAAAAGACACGCTTCTCGCACTAGAGCCTAAAAAAGTCACCATCTACTAAAAAGTACATTATGATTTACAGATACTTTATGGAATTTATATTTAATGTCACTTTGACAAAGTTTCTGAGCGCCCTAGAGTTCCAATAAAATTCGTTGACTGTATTATAGTTTCTTAAGATCTTGTGTGCGACATTTTGCATACTTATATTTCTAAATTAAATTTGAACTAATGAAGAGAAAGTTCTAAATTCAAAAACTTAGAAAATGGTAGTAGATCTCCAAAATAAAAAATATAACATACCTAGGCACTTTTATTAAGTTGTAAGTACCCTATTAAAGATAAAGATAAAGATAAAGATATTTTATTTGCTAAGGACACACAGATATACAAGTACAGATAGTAGGTACAACACGGTTTCGGAAGCAGGTATCCTGTCGTCATCCGACATGCAAATTATGTTCAGAAATACATTATGTTCAAACTACCTATATTTATCATTAAAATTAATACATTAATTTAAATTGGTAATTATTTGATATTACTATTATCATTAAGGATTTCAATTAATTAATTATACATTTTGTTTCCTTTCTGGTATGCAGAAATTTGACAAGAAACTATCCAATTTATATAAACAATAGCCCAAAATTATTTTTAAAATTATTAAAATTCAAATTGCACATTTATTATAACATATTTATTACATTTTTATTAATAGTAAGTCAATTTATAATTCCCTTCCATTCGTTCGTTCATCAATATTTGTAGCATCATTTAAAATACTTTTTAAACAGAAAAATATTCGGTAATTTGTGTAGATATCAGATAACATTAAGAGCAAATAGTTTAAAATTAGTTATTACCAGAACTGACGGAAGGAAGGGAAGAGAAAAAGGAAGGAACTGTAAAAAATATATTATGACTCCGACATATACTTAAATTTTAGGAGACGTAGTTTCATTTTTGTAATGTAAATAAAATACACAAGGACATAGATCTATCTATTACCTATGAGGCGCAAATATTTTAAAACAACCTAGCTATCTATCAGTATAATTTTTGTAAATTATACCTGGATTTACTCGATTAGTTATCATATCATCAACATATTACACCACTACTGAACGTAGGCCTCTCCTATAACTTCATGCGTAATAATCGCCACACTGGGCAAGCGGATTGGCGACTGCAGTAGTGCATCAACTATGATGACGCTGCTGCCGATAATCACCTTCTGTCAACGAATGGTCACATCCACGGGAAGAGTTGGGGTAGTGACAAATGTATTCACACTGTCGTTACCTGGCGGCATCGCTTTTTAAATAAGGTTCGGCAAACGCAGTACGTTCTAGGACGTTCATCCACAAGATGGACAGACGACCTTATGAAGTACGAGTATATTGATTTAAACTTTCACGATTATCACTCATATTTTAAAGACAAACGGGTCTTAATCGCGTAAACTTACGTTTAATTATATCCTGACGTTTCGGGCATGACGTGACACCCGTGGTCGCAGACAGACTGACTGGTAGACTGTCTGCCTGCGACCACGGGTGTAAGTGTAAGTTTACGCGATTAAGACCCGTTTGTCTTTAAAATATGACCTTATGAAGATCTCCGGGAGGCACTGGATGCCGGTTCATGTTGAAGTCCAAAGGGGAGGCCTACGTTCAGCAGTGGATGTCTTATGGCTGAAATGATGATGAAATAAGCGCCTGTCTGAGTAAAAAAAAGTTAAAATGGAAAACAAATTTAATTAATCCGAAACCTATTCAAGTGCAGACAATGTAAAGTAAAAGTACTTAAGCTCCATTTAACGGTAAAACACTCCAATTAAATAAAGGTCAAGGGCAATTGTTGACTTTAAGAGTCCGCTGCCAGCAACGCTCAACTTCGCGCTGCGGATAACCATCACTGAATATTGTTGTTTGACTTAGAGTGAGATAGGACATTAGAAATAAAGTGGAGTCCTAGCCCCTCTCCTAGTCACCGTTAATTCCCCAGCGCTACAGAGATTGGATGGATATTAGCATAACTTTTTCTAGTTTTCACATTTACTGTCATACATTTAAATTTTAGAATTATAACTAACGTGAAACTTAAACATATTAAAATATTATCGAACCGGGTTACTAACGTATTTAAGTCGATGATTGCTCGACATGTGTCGACCCATTAAGAGGTACTGCGGGTCTGCGCCCTGCTAGAACGGGTACTACTACTTAAATACCTGTAAGATGTCATACCATCAAAGAAAAAATACTGAAGTTTACCAACGCTTGGGCTTTGAACCCATGTCCTCAGTTTTCGAGGCTGTGCCGAAACAACTCGGCAACTCCAGGTAATATATGGAGGTCTAAAATGCAATACTATATAATCTTGTTCTATTTTCTATCTCTAAACATTTAAAAACTCGGGACTGTTAACTCGGGACTATTAACTCGGGAGTTATTTTGAAATAAGAACACTAGTAACGTCCGTTCGTTTATATTGAGGATTGAACTTGCTGCAGACTCTTAACAAAATACGAAGGAAAAATTATACAAGAACCTTAAACACAGCCAAAATTAACGTTATCAAAAAGGCAATTTTAAGAGCAGTGTAGGTGTAGAAATTGAATAAGAGAAAGAAAAATCCCGATTTTAAATCCTCAAGGCGGGAAGAGGCCGACATAAATTAAAAGTCGGACCAACTTTTCGTACTTTTGCATACTAGTTTGGAGTGCCGGGTTTGTTTTGAGAAAAAATATATAGATGAATTATCGGGAGCTTGAAATTGCATTTGTAGTGGTGATGCTAAAAGTACCTACACTTATTGAGGTGGTCTTTACTATAAGGTTTACTATCAGTCAAATGACATTTTTGTATGATTTTTATTCAGAATCTCAATTGGGGAAGAAAAATATCTTTGATTATTTTTTCATTCCGTTATAATTTTTCACACACCGAAAAATGTAAAGTAATTTTTTTTCTTGTTAAAATCGAATCAGCCCGTGACTGTGTGAAAAATACGTATCTTAAAAAATGGAGCAGGATAACTTTAAATAAAGTGCCCTATGATTGGGTCACTATATAAAATATTTGTTTCACAGTGCACTGTTGAAAAAAAGAAAAAAACAATTTACTCTTTAGATAATAAAATCAGAGACCAACTAAAGCCTATGACCAAAAACGCCAATTTCATAGGTAATGAGTGTAATGACCTAATATATAAATATACCCTATTGTGGCATTTGCGGTGCCATTCCTCTATTTAACCTTTTTGCCTCCACGTCAAACACAAAAGCTGTCATTCACACGCCACGTCAACTAAATGTCAATTTTGAAATTGAATTTTACGCACATGCGGGTAGGTCTATATTGCTCTGTGGACAAGACTTATATATTGGTCTTTGGCGTTGAACCTGCGGTGCCACTATATTGGTCGTAGGCGTCCAAAAGGTTAATTGGGAATAGGAAAGGCGTTCCAGGGCCGAAAACTACTTGTGGCCTGTTTCGAAATTGTACTCACTTATTTGTGTATATACGTAATGGTGATGACTTCTATTATTATTTAATTATAACAGGGACCTATTATTTTTAACGAGAAACGAATTATACTTTGTTTTTCCTGAACAAAACTGTAATTATTTCTGTACAAATTGCCGTGTTGTTGCTTCCGCCTGAATTAAAGGAAACATGTCAGCATGTTCCGTAATTTGTTTTGATGACCTTCAAGTACAGGCAAAGACATCTTTTCATTTTATGTTGTAATGGAGTGTGTTTTATGGTTTCGTAACCAAATTAGTATAAACAGAAGCTTAATTAAAAACCATATCCTGCCCTCTATATATTTATTAATTTATCTGTCTCTCGTAAAATTAAGCTCATAGACTGTAAGACCTACAGAAATTAGCTGTAATATGGAATTGAATAATTTTGTCTGCTAAATATAATTTCCGTCAGCCTCCGTATCCTAGTTGGTAGTGACCCTGCCTACAAAGCTTATGTAGGTATTTATTTATTACAAATATTTGTTCCTTGGTCATGGCTGTCTATGTATTTAAGCATCTATATGTATCTACGTATCGTCGCTTGGTACCCGCACCCGCATCACAAGCCTTAATTGATCTTATCGTGGGACTAGGTCGATTTGTGTCCCAATATATTTATATTATATATTTTAAATATCCTAGCAAACATATTTCAGTAGAAAAGTGTACCTACAATACCTACATGCGCAATTTGTTCAATTTAGTATGTTAGCTGCAGTACAAAATACGCAAGCAAAATCAGAAAACAGGTGTCAGACTATCCCTGGTTATATGTATACTTAGGGCCTTATCACACTTGCGATTTACAAGCGAGGCGAAAGCGAAGCGTACGCGCGGCGTGTTCGTCGCGTGCCCGCAACCAATTCGCCGCGATGGTGTCGCGATTACGACCGCGTGACGAATACGCCGCGACTGCGCAGCGAGTTTGCCGCGTCAAGAGTTGGTATCCATTATGTAATAATAAATCTTATTAGTGACTGTCCAAGACTCAGATCACTCTGAGCGATTTACTGGCGGCTGCGCAGCGTATTCGTTATGCGGTCGCGGCCAAATCGCAACGCACTTGCGGCGAATTGGTTACGGGCTCGCAACGATCACGCTGCGCGCTCGCTTCGCTTTCGCCTCGCTCGTAAATCGCAAGTGTGATAAGGCCCTTATACAGTGTGTTTCCATGACCCGGGCTCTTACGAAAATGGATACACATTCGCATTACTAGCAATCGTTTTGAAGTATTAACATTTGATAAATAAATAAATTGACCGGAAAATTAATTTCATTTCCTCCGAACGATCAATGTAACGCATGTACTGCTTAGTTGTCAAACGTTGTGAGTGGCTGCGATCTGTCATTGTCAAGTGCAAATTAACGATTAATTTTGAAGTACATTGCTTCTCAGTTAACTTTTCTTAGAAAGTTAAACTTTTAAAATTAGCATTCTGAATCGAATAATGTTCACGGTTTGGCTAGAAATCTGTATGGCATTCCTCCTGCGACCATATATATCATGGACGTCTAACGCCAGCTCAAAAATGCCCCCAAAATCAATTGTTCAATTGTGCCAAGATGGGCAGGACATAGCGCTTTTCTTTACACCGCGCATAATTATTTCGGCGCAACATCTTTGACAAACGGATAATAGAATATAGCCAATCAAAACTTTGACGGACCAATCAACAATTTTTAAATGGCGGTCTAAGTTTTTATAGGTTGATATTGAAATTCATTGCCGTGATGCATTGAAGAGGGGGTGACACTTGTCAACTAAAATTCGGGACCGTTTTGGAAAGGCATTTTAATATGGCGTGCGGCTTCCATGTTTTATTTGTTCGTAGTAGCAGACATATTTCAGTAGAAAAGTGTACCTACATGAGCAATTTGTTCAATTTAGTATATTAGCTGCAGTACAAAATACGCAAGCAAAATCAGAAAACAGGTGTCAGACTATCCCTAGTTATATGTATACTTATACAGTGTGTTTCTATGACCCGGGCTCTTACGAAGATGGATAGGTACACATTAGCATGACTAGCAATCGTATTGAAATATTAACTCGTGATAAATAATTAAATTGACCGGAAAATTATTTTTATTTCCTCCGAACGATCAATGTAACGCGTGTACTGCTTAGTTGTCACTTTGTGAGTGGCTGCCATCTGCTTTAGTCAAGTGCAAATTAACTATTCATTTTGAAGTACATTGCTTCTCAGTTAACTTTTCTTAGAAAGTTAATTACTTTTAAAATTAGCATTCTGAATCGAATAATGTTCACGGTTTGGCTAGAAATCAGCATCGCATTCCTCCTGCGACCATATATGTATAACATGGACGTCCAGCCAGCTCAAAAATGCCCCCAAAATCAATTGTTCAATTGTGCCAAGATGGGCAGGACATAACCGTTTTCTTAACATCGCGCATATTTCGGCGCAACACCTTTGACAAATGTTTATGGAATATAGCCAATAAAAAGATTGATGGACCAATCACAACTATTTTTAAATGGCGGTTTAAGTTTTTATAGGTTGACGCTGACTACTATTTACTATGGCGAGCGGGTTCCATGTTCTATTTGTTCGTAGCATTCCTCGGTTTCGATAAAAGCCAGTATCATAGACATCCCAGAACACAGGTAGGTATCGATCTGTCTACTGCAAGCGATAGTGGATATTGCAATTTTCAACGCGATCGCACTCCGCGCTACTGACCAATTTGTTTCCTGAAGCCACTCTGCTCCGCAGAATTGTTTATCGATCAAAGCAAGGTGCAGACTGTGCAGTGTGTTGTAACAAACAGTAGGTTGGTCCTTATTTTGTAAAGGAAAGTTTCACGGGGCACTTCGTTGTATTATTTGATGTCAAAAAACCGAGTTTGTCGAGTTTGCGGACGATTGTGGTAGACACACGTCTTTGAGTGGCTTAAGGTTGTAGTACCTTCGAAACATTAAGTACAAATGTCGCTAGTGATTAGCTTCACAATACCATTGACTAAATTCGCTGAGATCGACGGAAGGTCGTCTGGTGTAATTGGAAGCACGTTGGACTGGAAATCCAGAGGAAGCGGGTTCGAATCCCGTGACAACCATAGTCTTTCGCAGTTGATTTTTTCTATGGTAAGCACATTTGTTACGACAGTGTGTCAAAAAAAATGTTTATTGTTTTTTTTTGGAATAGGTTTTAGGGACTCGTGTCCATGCGATCAGCTTAGGCTACTTATAGCCACAGAACATATTACTTGATGCTGCTGCTGCCCATTATCAATCTTTGATAAATAAAAAGTCAGTGGCACTTCCCTAGCCGACTCTTACGACACCCGCGGGAAGAGTTGAGGTGGTGACAAATTACTGCTGTCACGTCACCATACGGCTAAGAACACAAACAGTCATAATTGTCAATCTCTGTAGCTAAATAATTCTAACAAATGTATAATAATTATTGCTATTACATTAAAGTCGTGTAAATATACTTTTAATATCTGAATCATAATGACATTAGAGACCTTATCAGAAAAATTATTAGTAAACACGGAGTAATTAAATAATTCAATAATTAATTTATCAACTATTTTTTGTACATAATATTTAGTTACGACTCAAATTCCGAACTCATTAAATTTAATATATTTGAACTAATTCATAGATACAGGATACAGGGAGTAAATATTTTTAAAATGGGTATCTATCAGTAGGTATCATATTTATGAATTTTATCTGGATTTATTCGATTAATCATCACATCATCAACCTATTAGAGTCCACGGCTGGACGTAGGCCTTTCACATATATTTCAGACTGATATTTATGGGATTGCGTATTGTTACCCACTTTGTAAATTTATCCCACGTGACTGTAATTACAAGGAGTGTTTTCACATGCAGCTCAAGTGAAAATGAAGTGCTTTTACAAGTTGACAATGTTCATAAATAGATAGCAGCACCAGCTCTCTAGCTATTCTAGAAAACTGAAAAGTATTCTGATAGGAGGTGCATTAGGGTGTGTCATTTTTTTCGAACTTTGTATTTCCAACCGTAATACCTCTCAAAAGTTGCCTTTTTAAGTAAATTTACCGTTTATATTAACAAAATCTATCGGGGATATCACTTTTGGCCTGCTCAAGGACGTTGAAGTTTTGAAAAAATCTAAATTTCCGTATTTTTTTAAGTTCGTATTTTAATTAATCTACTGTCTTTAAACAGCTCTAAACTCTCAACAATAATAATAATAAGTTAATTACATTCAAAACTTTACGATAACACTAAATTCTGACTCTATATTTCGTTTTATACCTATTATACCTACCCCTCAAAGACACCTTCGGACAGGATTTTCTCGCTCGTACTTGCATGTTGTCGTGCTGTACCGAGTGAACACCTATTTATATTAATAGTTGCTTCGACTTAAGATTATTATATTGCATTTAGATTGTGATGAAAACCTTTTAATAATAAGAAACTACAGTATTTTTGCATACAGTGTTTTCACAAAATGACGGCGAAAAGTACTAGGGTTCAGACAAAAATGATTATTTTAGACAAGCATCCAAAAAAAATTAAAGAATATATTCTTCCGACATTTGAAGACGTATTGCGACATTATGAGTGGTTGCATCTCGAAAAAAAACATATAAGTCAACAGGAACCTCCAGCAAAGATTATGATCCGCGAAGTAGCTCAAGCCGTAATGGAAGTGTGGAAATCTGCCTCAATACCAACCGTCACAGAACAAAGAGTGGGACAGTTACTGACGGCTTACCGAAATCAGTATAGACAGTTGTCAAAAAATTTTAATAGAAATCCAAAAGGGAAATCATACTTAGATAAAGTACATAATTTCACAATAAAGTCATCTCAAGTTTTTGATATAGCCGCCTGCAAATGTACCGACTATTCCATTTGTAAATGTGGCAAGTTGAAGGCGGTTCCGGTAAAAGAACGCATTTTTCTTGAAGATCAAAGGACGGTCAGGAAAATGGTCATTGGGTCAGTTGATATTCAAACAACAAAGATGCTTAGACAAAAAAATAAAAGACTCGAAGCCCAAAACAAACGAAAATCGACAGATTCAGGATCACTACCTTCAACCTCCGGCAATGTCCCCCTAACGGATTCTGAAACGGAATCTGAAAAAACGAGTGCAGATGAAGAGTACAAAACTACTTTTCAAACGACGTTGGTACAACAATCTAAGAAGAGAAAGTTTCATCATAACAATTTAGAAAATGTTGCTGAAATATGTGACCGCTACGGAATTTCGTATAGAGCTGGTGCTGCTATAGCCTCTGCAACTCTCAGTGACGTCCGGGGCAATGATGGACAATCTACAATTATTGATCACAGTAAATTGAGGCGAAAAAGGATTAAACATAGACAAGCACTGTTAAAAAAGCAAGAAATATCATCTTTAGAGGCTCTATTTTTTGATGGGCGAAAAGATCAAACATTATATTACCTCAAAGACGGAAATAAGTTATATCGTCGTGTGCGAGTTGAAGAGCATATAACAATAGTGAAAGAACCTGGATCGGAATATGTCGGACATGTGACCCCGCCTTCCGGGACATCTAAAGATATTGAGAAGTCTATGCATTTGTATTTAGCTGAAAAGAAAATAGATATGACATCATTGACGGCCGTGGGATGTGACGGAACAAACGTTAATACTGGAAGACAGAACGGTGTTATAGTTGCATTAGAAAAACGTCTTTCTCGTCCTGTTCAATGGCTTGTATGTCAATTACATGCTAACGAATTGCCTTTGCGTCACTTAATTGGACATTTAGATGGAAAAACTTCTGGCCCGAAAAGTTTTTCAGGGCCAATTGGAACAAAGCTGTCCAACTGTGAAAAAAAACCGGTAACAGAATTTGAACCCATTGCTGTTGAACTACCAATGCCATCCAATGTAAAATTAAGTACAGACCAACAGTATTTATATGATATCTGTGTCGCTGTGTCAACTGGAACAGTAAGTCCTGATTTAGCCAAACGTAACCCGGGAAAAATGTCGCACGCCCGGTGGCTCACGACTGCTAACAGAATATTACGTCTGTATGTCGCAACAAAACATCCAACTGCTGAATTAACGATACTGGCAAAATATATCTGTCAAACTTACAGTCCTTGCTGGTTTCAAATAAAAATAAACAGTTCATGTAAGGACGGAGCTAGAAATTTATGGTTTTTGATTGAAAGCGTCAAAGATTTTCCAGAGGACATAAAGGCTGTAATTTATCCAGTGATACAACGTAACGCATATTTCGCACACCCCGAGAACATACTTCTATCTATGATAACAGATAAAAGAAAGAACATCAGAGAACTCGCGTGTCGGAGAATACGTAAAGCTCGTGCTGCGAAAAAAACAAAGAGTGTGCGATCGTTTAACATACCAAAAATCAACTTTGATGCTACAGAGTATTATGATATGATTGACTGGCAGGACAAGAAACTAGTGGTAACCCAACCACCGGTATTATGTCAAATAAAAAACAGCCAGCTCAAAGATATCGTCAACAAGGGACTTTCGAAGTTGATTGATTTTCCGAAGTTTCCATGTCACACACAATCCGTGGAGAGGTGTGTTAAATTGACAACCGAGGCTGCTGGAAGTGTGGCTGGAAATAAAGCTAGGGAAGGCTATATTTTATCTAAAATTAATTCCAGGAAACGTATGCCGAAATTTAATTCAAAAAAAGATTTTAAGTGAACGTTTATAATTGACCGATTGGATACGAAATATTAAGATTTTAACCTATTTTTGTTCGAATGTACAAATAAAGATGTTTATAATATCGTTATTTTTTGTGTTTTATTTGATAATATGTAATGTGTTGTGTGATATAATATGGTTTGTAAACATAAACAAGTATTATTAATAGCTTGAGTGGGCTGTAAACTAATCATTAAATTCGCACTTTTTCTTGAACTTTAGGTCGTTTGAGCAAGCCAAAAGTATATAACAAATGGATATTTTTTGACATATTTCTAAGTTTTAGACCTAAATGCAACTTTTGATAACTATTAGAACTCCAAAATAGAACTTTTTTTTTTCTCCATACTAAAGTAACACACCCTAAGGTGCATGCATGTATTGCTTGCCCTTAGAGTATGGTCGAAGGCGCCTAGCCTTGTAAAGGATTGCATATACCCGGGAATATTGCGAGGGTTGGATGGTCAAACCCGATAAGTCAAGCAAACCTGTTTTTAAAATACGAACTTCATGAGATTGACGTGAAGTTGTTATTTCAATGAAAAAATAACTCGAGTTATGCGGGTTTGACCACTCAACCTTCGAATTTGACTGGTGGTTGCTAAGACCGAGTGGCCGAGCGGTGCAGGCATCGGCCGTGAAAGCTGAGCACGTGGGCTCGATTCCCAGCTTGGACGTTGGTGATCTTGGTCGTTTTTTCATTGGTACATGACGTTCAATATTTATAATGTTTGACATTTGTTTTTTTTTTGTTTCAGGTGGAATTTGGAAATAGCTGATATGCCGCGTCTCGCGCCTTTCACTTGTTGCCTGATTATTGTATTCAGTACGTTCATAGGTAAATATTATTTATTATACGTTTTATATCGATAGCACATGGCTTAGGCACGGTCTCATCGCGAGCTACTTAGCTATAAACTATCGGCTATAGTCATAGTCATAGTCATAGCCGCTCCCGCTATCACCGCCGGGCGAGTATCGCCGTGTCTCTCTTTTTTACACAGGAGTGCGTATCTTTTGTTCGTGCTTATAGCCGATAGATCATACCTTAGTGGCTCGCGCTGAGACCAGTGCCTTACGGTTTCTTTTAGATGAACAATATTTATTTTTAATTTTCCGCAATATTTTTTTTTAAAGTCTATGTGTATGGTATTTAAAAGTTTCTATGCATGGACGATTGTGAATGCAATTTTTGTGATTTGTCAAAGTTTTGTGTATTTTTTATGGATCGATTTAATTTAGAACGTAGAGTTTGAGATAGGGATGGGCCGTTTCCGGTAAGTTCCCAATGTTACTATAGGGAATGTTACCATTTGGGAACATTCCTCTCACAGTTTTGGGAATGTTATCGGTAAACCGCCTTAGTTATTTAAAGTCTTCTTCTTTCAATTTAAGAGCTCTGAGCTCTTGTCGGTGTAGCCATATGCAGCTGTCTCCACACTCCTCTGTCCTCAGCAGTCCTCTTCACCTCCTCATACGACATGACGCCCGCCTTCTCCTTTATTTGGTCAATGTATCTTATTCTTGGTCTTCCCCTTCCTCTCTTTCCATCCACTTTTCCTTCTATAATGTTCTTCAAAAAGTCATCATGTCGAATGAGATGGCCAACCATCTTGCCTCGTCTATTTAAAGTCAAAGTCAAAATATTCTTTATTCAATTAGGCCCACCAACTAGCGCTTTTGAATCGTTAAACTAAATAGCAAATGAGAGAAAAAAAGCTACTTCCGGTTCTAACCCTACACCACTGTTCCTGAGAAGAATCCGGCAAGAAACTCAGCGGGACTTGTTTTTTCAAATATTAGTTTTATAACATCTTACAGCTAACATCGAAACCGTTTTTATTTAAACCTCGAAATAGCCCAAGATTTGAATAGTAGTTTATGCAACTGTACGTAATGCCTGATTACGTATAGTTGCATACACTACTTTATCTACACACATATCACAAGTTTAGTGCTCTAAGATGCGTTCAGAAACAAAGCCTTCTCATACTTGGCTCTCGACTTTTGCGGCAACAGGTTGTTAGCTGCGGTCATAGCTGCATTGAGTATGTCCGGCGGAGTGCTCATAATGTTATCCGAGTCACTTCCACGCATTATCAAGTAATTATCAGTATTATCACAAAGTATTCACAATTTTTAACTTGTAGTAGTAAGCCAATAAACAAAAGATAGCTCGGAATGGCAGCGGTTTGAATCTCTGTATTTTTTTTAAATCATAGACAATCGAGTGATGTCCCTATTCTTGTGTCACTCGATATGAAAATTTCGTCCGATTGTAACTAAAAAACATACTGAATTGACTTTTTGTGTCGATGACTGGCTGAATATCTATAGACACCAGAATAGACACCTGTTCCAAAATGTGACAGCTGTTCCTGAATCTGACAGCTGTTCCAAATTTAAAACTCATAACCTCCGGAAAAATCGTATATAATGTTAACTTTATGTATGTGCCAAGTTCTGATGGTGGGTAATGCTGGTCATTGTATATGTTTCTGAACGCATTTTAGAGCACTTAACGATATTTGTGTAGATAAAATGTTTTATACTCTTCATGTGTACGTAGTACCTACTCAATATGGTTTGTAATTTACAACATCATAATTATTTTTAAATTACTCCATTAACAAATATTTTTTGTAACGAAGAACGAAAAATAATGAAAAAAGTACCTTTCTTTTGTATAAATAAAATACCGGTATCCGATTCCTGGAATAAAGAAAACAGGAAATAATATATTACATCATAACATCACGATAATATTATTTAATTATATGACGAGAGGTTTAAGGCTGGCCTACTACCGCGAAAATCGAAAATCGTAAATTTCGAAGATTTTTCTCTGTCACACCAACGAAGGCGTCATTAGAGTGAGAGAGACAAATCTTCGAAATGTGTGGATTTCGATGTTAGCAGTAGGGCCGCTGCTACGAGTATTCACATCAAATGAGCTTTTCTAGCTAAAGTCATTATCCAACTAATGTAAATTACATTCGTGCCATATTATTATTAAGGCTGCTTTTTTATTTGCGCTGGGAAGCTTATGTAGGTCAAAGTTAATGATGTTTTCGATGAAACTAGTGTCTTAATTCTTCCTATTGTTGAGTTACTAATAAAATAAGTTTAATGACTGAACAAGTGTATTACAACCAGCGAACAGAAAAAACATGGAAGCATCTCTTAATACAAAATTATGTTCAAATAACGGGCAATAACTGGATGTACGAATGTGCGCTAAGCTACCAATCAAACTCGTCAAAACGATTGGTCGGATTTAATTTACGCAAAATGTCCATAAATATAATTGGTCAACGTCAGAATGGTGCGTTCTGATTGGTTGGTTACAAAATGGCGATCGTTAACAAAATACATGTGTCATTCAAAACGCATTGTCCGTAGATGGTTTAATGCAATGAAGAGCAATTTTCACATGACACATTTTTATATCGATAAACTTGAAATAAAATATGTATTCAGTAAATAATTAATTTGCTTCTTGCTCTTCTTCGTTCGCATCGGAATTGATGTTGTTGAATTAAGCAATTTGATACATAAGATAAAATATTAAAAAATATATATATTACTCACATAAATAATTCTTCTAATATTCTAGTGTCCATAAAAGCGAAACCGCAATATTTAGTATCCCCGATCTCGTCTTCATAACCTGCATATAGGCAGACGTACTCTTAAATTCAGGTGTAGAATCTCAAATAATACGGGTTATTCTGGTACGTTTTCTATTTTCTATGTTGAACCACTTGTACCCAATTAATTAAAAAACACTTTTACTGGTTGTAATTCAGAAAATCATTTTGCAATGATTTTCTATAACTGACTGTTTTTTAAAAAACGTGGTATTTACTACGTATGTTTGATTGTATTGAGCTGTCAAAATTGTAGTGCCCAGCGTAGGTATTAGGTACTACATTTAAATAATGATACGTGCTAGGTTGCCAGAACAAAAGTTTGCGTAATACCATCCCTATAAAAAATAACCCCAAAACAAATAATTTGAAAATAAAATGTAGTAAGACTATTTCTTGTGAAATGCGATTCCATCTTTTTTATGGTGCTTGTGTGAGCGTCTTCTGTGCCATTTTACGGCGAAACAGGGCATATTTATTTAGTTTTGAGATTTTTTCGCCAGCTGTCCGTAAGACCGCGCGACATGTCGGCCATTTGTATACTAACGGATCTGTGTCATATCTCGATGCCCATGTATTGGGCTTTGAGGCGTCACTTTTCGGAGTTAGTTCGCCTTCTATGTTTTTTCCGTTCGCTGATTACAACATTGATTACATCCTATGTTACTTATTTTGACATGTGCCAGATACATTTTTATGTTATTCAGGTTGTCTCGCACTTACCATTTCATTTATAATATAACGTCTTTATTTTTTATTTCACAAAAGCTGATAATTATACCAAGCAACTTCTATTAATGTCCCAAAAAACCTGACAAACTTAACGCAAACCAACACGACCACCTGTATATATTAAATAAATGAATACAATTATAATTATTCTTATCTCGTAGGCTTAAAAGAACTCTTACTTTTCAGTTGAAATAACACGTAAAACATATGAAAGTAGAGTTACGAGTTTTTAACGACCGCCCTAATTAGTTTGACACAGTTTAAAGTACTTGACACAGAATTAAGCTCACATGCAAGTTACTCCATGTGATAATAAACTTCTGACTTAGATTCCTCGTATCTTTAATTATACATTCAGTAGTCGGCCTCCGTAGCCTAGTTGGTAGTGACCCTGCCTACGAAGCTGGAGGTTCTGGGTTTGAATCCCGGCCAGGGCATTATTTGTGTATTTATTTATCCAAATATTTGTTCCTTGGTCATGACTGTATATGTATTTATGTACCTACCTATATGTATCTATCTATTATATACATATATCGTCGCTTGGTACCCATAACACAAGCCTTAATTATGCTTACCACGAGACTAGGTTGATTCGTGCAAGATGTCCCAAGCTATTTATTTATTTTTATTTTTTATTTACATTACGTTTTGTAACTTTTAACTGAAGCATTCTGCCAGAGAGCAAATACTTATTTACAAAGTGACAAACTTAGAAAGAGGTATGGTCCTCGTTAATATTTTACTGTTCTATAAGTTATTTTTATAACAAAATATAACGTATAATTAAAGATACGAGGAATCAAAGTTAGAAGTATTTTATCACATGTACTTAATTCTGCGTGAAGTAAAAATTTTAAGTCATATTTTTTGTGTTACGAAGTTCAATTTTGTGTAACAACTTTTGGCAATAAAAATGGGGTACACATGAAAATTTTCTATGAGCGATCAACAATACGAACTTATATCTTTTAAATGTTTATACTTTTACTACTGCCGAAGGTTGTTGGACAGACTTTATCACATAACTCAAACCCGTTTAAAGAAATTATGATTGCTACGATACTATTACGTTCCAATTCCCACCGCGCAACGCTAAATGCCAACTCTAAATGTTACGTAGAAATGCGCTCTCTTTCTATCGTGTAACTCGTACCTTTTCTGAAAAATAAGGTTACTTCCTTTTAAAAAAATATATACTCTTAATATTTAATTACTTTTCTGACAGCGGTCGAATTAGTACGTAGATATTCGACACACAACATTCACTAGTGCGCGACGTACGTCACTGCTTGCGGTGGCACTGACAGTTCGAACCAAACGTGCTAGTTAGACAGGCCTTTTTTTTTTTGACGTAGTGGTAATGCCTTTACCCACCGTCCCCCCAAGATACGAGGGGGGGGGTGTGAGGCTCGCATTCCCTGGCCCTTCTCATAGCGAGAAGGGGGGGAGATGCCTTACCCACTAATTCCACTCCGGCGTTCAATCCTCGAGGCCGTTAACGAGGATGCCATGGGGTCGCAGAGCATTTCACCATGACACCCTCCGAGTTAGACAGGCCTGCCTTAACTATGTCCATTTTTCTGCAATCGACCCATAATTTGTAACATCTTCATGACGTTTATTTAGTACTTTACAAAATAAAAATATATGTTTTTGTTCACAGACGAGGGTAATGGAAAATGGAAAAGTAAAAACAGGGAAAATCTCCACGAAGACATCGTCAAATTCCAGGAAATGGCGGGTAATAATATTAACATTCGTTTGGCTGAGGGACTCTTTTGATGGCTTTATTATGTCAGAACATATCAATGAATACCTACGGGACAAAAGTGGAATGGAAACCGATAAATCTGTTTATTATGCTATTATTCTCGTGGAGAATGATAGGAGTACCCTCTGTTGCTGATAGTTTAGGATAGCGGGTTATATCAGATGAGATTCCATAAAAATTACGTATTTGAACGAAATCTTTTACTGTGTGGCAATTTTATAAATTACTTGCTAGATTTGATTTAAAAAATACCATTAACAAACAGGGCTAGTTAAAAAATACCTACAAAACTCTGTACGCAGTTTTGTCATGTTAGAAATACTTATGAATTAAGGTTGACCACCTTTGACCGATATCTATTTCATTTCTTAATATTTTGGTGTGTGTACTATTTTAATTTCGATTGATCACAAACGATTTTCTTCACAGAAAAGATTGAAGAGGAAATCGAAGACGTCTACGACGAATATGCTGACAACTGGTTAAATGACAAGTATTTTTCTAGCGAAGAAAATTCTTCTGAACCATCTGAGACACGTAATACAAAGTCTGATAAAAATAATATCAGTGTACTGAATATGATAAGTAATTCCACGAACAATACAATTGAAGGTAACAACACACCTGCTCCAGAAAGTACTTTGAAGGAAAATGAGACACATCAGTTTGATGCGATAAAAATAAGTACAACTGAAAAGACCAACACATTTAGCTCAAAATGGCCAAAATTTGAGGATATGTTATTGGAAATGGGAAAAAAGTATGATTGGAAAAATGACAGGTGGATAAAAGTGAAAAAGAAAGCCAACCGGTCCAGCGAAGAAAGTCATTTAGCATTCCATGAGAGACATAATTTTAGCTACAAAACTGTGAAATTAAATAGAAGTAAAAGCAGACGAAACGTTGTGATAGCTGTGACGGCTGTAAGATAGGACGTGCCAAGTTGGCCAAGTATCTGAATTGGTAGAGAAAATTTTAAAATCTATTTGAATAGCGGCGGGACCAAAGCATCGTCTAGTCGATAATTTATTGAATAGTTTGCAGTAAGGTCCTGAGATGAAGGGATGGTCGAGTGTTCACATTAGCAGTTTTGTATCACGGGTTCCTCGAATCCACTGAACCGAATGGCTCTGGCTAGTCAAGATGTCAACGGCACTTGTAATGTCACTTCTTTATTGTCCACACGGCATTCATTTTTAATTACGATATTTCTATTTTATATCATATCTATATGAAGCACTAGTTCTTTAAACCTGTATATATGAGTAAAAAAGTCTCAAATTATCCATACACATTATTCATAATTTTTGTTTCGCTGCAGTGTAAATTTGCAGTGCAAAAATGCGAATGAGTAAATAATCCTGGGAGCCTATTTTCATCTATAAAAAATAACTTGTTATTCTGAGTAGAAACAAGATAAAAGATGTAAATAAAAAAATAAGGACACCAAAAATTTCACGCTTTCTGAAACGACACAACAACGTTACATAAAGTAACTTAGAAAAATCTTGTGATGGATATTTTTTGTGTTATTTGTTGCTACTCGTACTTACCATACATTTAGTAACTTCGTTTGGCTTCTTGACTAGACACCCAATTCTTATTATTATCGTAGTCATGTGAGATCTAAAATAAATCAACCCCTATTGTACGTAAAGCCTATAACATTCACAATTGCTTCAAGAGTATTTCAATTACAAATTTTGGATTCTGATAATGTCAATAAAGAAAACGTAACTATGTTAAGTAGATCTGTTATCTTAAATAAGCTTCATTATAGTACATTGTGTAAACAAGAAATTAATGGGTGGAAAACAAGAAATTACGAATGAGTGTAAATTGGAGCACGAGCACGGCTTGGGCTTAAATTTAACACATGATCATTTTTCTTGTATCTCCCGTTGTACATATAATGTTTTTCATCATACTTGTTGGAGGGTTAAAAATAAATTAAAAGAACAAGATTTAGCTGTCCTAGTAGTTTGATGTTATTATTATAATAATAACTACGAATCGAATCTTGTATAAAAATCCGTTATCGGTATCGCCCTAAGTCGTAATAACACATTTAACTACGACAGCATCGCCTCACATGCTTAGAACAAGCGTGATGAAAAACACTTTTCCGCACGATATACCCATTTCGATAATAAAATATATTTTGTTATCCAAAAGGATATACGAAGGAAAACAGGTTTCAAAACAAATGTTGCAGAATAAAAATAAATCATTATTTACACGTTGTATTATTAAAGCAAACCCAAATTGTACTGCAATAATAAAATGAATGATTACAAACCAGACCACGGGAAGTAATTTACATGTAGCTGGAATTGAACGGCTCTTATTTCTATAAATTTAAGGTTCAATATTGTTCTTGTGTAAAGTAATAGGCACAGGGTGTAAGGTGAAATAATTGACTTATTTATCATACTCATCCTGACCTCTTTCGAGTCCCGTCTTCTTCCATTCCTTTTATTTATTGCGGACATGTGTTATCCCGTGCCTTTGGGGATGGCAGATGGGAGCCCTAATTATGTTGTGCTTTGTATACGTTTTTGTAAGGATAAGTGAATGTCAAAGCTTGTTTGGTCTGAAGAAATCAAAGGAATAACTTATTTAGGAAAATAAAATAAGTAAAAAAAGTTTTAAGTCAAACGGTTTTTATTGCACCAAAAACTAGAAAATAAAAATTAGTTGTAACTAACCGTAGATGCTACTTTGTGTAGATTACTCACGTGAAACTATTATCACTGTAGTCTTCCCAAGTCGGATACTGAAAGCCACGTTTAGCCTCTATGTCAGTGGATTAAGCGTTACCTAATCGGAAACTTTTACCAAACTGAAATAAAAACGTGGGGCGTACGCAATTGTGATTTAGTCACTATAATTATTTAAGAACACACAAGGAAATCAAAACAGCAATAGAGTAATAAGTTTTGTTCTGACCTTGATAAAAATTATTTACCTCTGTAGAAGTTTTGGAACAGATGGATGATTCATTGCAAAATTAAAGCTACAATTACATATTTTGAACTTGTATGTTTCTTTATAATAACGCCCCACGTTTTTATTTTAGTTTGGTAAAAGTTTCCGATTAGGTAACGCTTAATCCACTGACATAGAGGCTAAACGTGGCTTTCAGTATCCGACTTGGGAAGACTACAGTGATAATAGTTTCACGTGAGTAATCTACACAAAGTAGCATCTACGGTTAGTTACAACAAATTTTTATTTTCTAGTTTTTGGTGCAATAAAAACCGTTTGACTTAAAACTTTTTTTACTTATTTTATTTTCAATTTTTTAGTGCAATTGTTGAGTTAATTTCCGATAACCTACTTATTGTAGACCAAAGATGTTGTTTGTAATATGCAATACAATTATGCATGCTATCGTTTAACTCTCGCGCTTTATTCACGACACATATGTAAACGTAATGGACATTATTTTATGTGTAACGAGAAGAGAATCCCTGCTGAATAGATATTTTTAGAAACCCGACGCTAAAAAAATGTCAGCTTGAATAACCGAAGTGTCTCAAATGAACGTGTTATTCATAGGTACAATACCTTAGATAACAAAGATCTGACAATAAGGAATATATCAATCAATTTGGTTTATTGAGAAAATTAAGTTTAATTTTTTATATTGTACACATTACACAAGTCGAATATCGAGACTATAAAATATAAACTCATACTGTCAGTCGACCAACCGGAGGACCGCAGGTCTGACGGAAAGTC
The DNA here is from genome assembly GCA_025490895.1 of Thaumatotibia leucotreta. NCBI lineage: Eukaryota > Metazoa > Arthropoda > Insecta > Lepidoptera > Tortricidae > Thaumatotibia > Thaumatotibia leucotreta. Next base: position 68,260 of record JALPQI010001350.1, on the reverse strand, counting down.
CGACGCGAACCGAGGGCCCAAAGGCTCAATCCATCCAGTCTATCAACCGGAGGGCCATAGGCTCGACGGCACTATATGGCACGCACTACGTGAACCGGAGGGACTCACACTCTCTGTCTATCAATTGGAGGACAGCAGGTCCGAGTGCATGTCCTACGCAAACCACCTGCGCTGTCAGTCTATCAACCGGAGGGCCGCAGGCCCGACGGCTCGCCCTACTCCATCCACTCACGCTGTCAGTCTATCAGCTGAAGGGGCGCAGGGCCGACGGCTCGCCCTACGCGAACCACTCACATTATCACTCTATCAGCAGGAGGGCCGCAGGCCCGGCGGCTTGCCTTACGCGAGCCACTCACGCTACGAGTCTATCAGCCGGAGGGCCGCAGGCCCGACGGCTCGCTCTACGCGATCCACTCACGCTGTCACTCTATCAGCCGGAGGGCCGCAGGCCCGACGGCTCGCTCTACGCGATCCACTCACGCTGTCACTCTATCAGCCGGAGGGCCGCAGGCCCGACGGCTCGCTCTACGCGATCCACTCACGCTGTCACTCTATCAGCTGGAGGGCCGAAGGCCCGACGGCTCGCCCTACGCTACGCGATCCACTCACGCTGTCACTCTGTCAGCCGGGGGGCGCAGGCGCGACGGCTCGCTCTACGCGATCCACTCACGCTGTCACTCTATCAGCAGGAGGGCCGAAGGCCCGACGGCTCGCCCTACGCTACGCGATCCACTCACGCTGTCACTCTATCAGCCGGAGGGCCGCAGGCCCGACGGCTCGCTCTACGCGATCCACTGACGATGTCACTCTATCAGCTGGAGGGCCGAAGGCCCGACGGCTCGCCCTACGCTACGCGATACACTCACGCTGTCACTCTATCAGCTGGAGGGCGGCAGGCCTGACGGCTCGCCCTACGCTACGCGATCGACTCATGCTATCACTCTGTCAGCTGGAGGACCGCAGGCCCAACGGCTCTCTCTACGCGATCCACTCATGCTATCACTCTATCAGCTGGAGGAGGCCCGACGGCTCGCCCTACGCTACGCGATCCACTCACACTGTCACTCTATCAGCTGGAGGGCCGCAGGCCCGACGGCTCGCCCTACGCTATGCGATCCACTCACGCTGTCACTCTATCAGCTGGAGGGCCGCAGGGCCGATGGCTCGCCCTACGCGATCCACTCACGCTGTCAGTCTATCAGCCGGAGGGCCGCTGGCCCGACAGCTCACTCTCCGCGATCCACTCACACTGTCACTCTATCAGCCGGGTAGGTACCGATGGCCGTTGGGGCGGTAAGGTTCTCGAGTACCGGTCACGTACCGGAAGGCGCAGCGTGGGTAGGCCCCGGTGGGAAGGCCGGGGTGGGTAGGTGAAGGTCGCTGGATGCGGGTGGCACAGGGCTGGTCCTTGTGGCAATCTTTGGGGGAGGCCTATATTCACCAGTGAATGCCTTACGGCTGATATGATGATGATGATGATGATAATGAATCCGTATGTTTCTACCAAATATCTAAAGCAGTACTTTAAAATCTACATTTCGCTAAACCTAGCCGTTGTGGCAGGCAGTAACACTCGAGTATTAGATTTGAGGAGTTAGACGTTAGTATTAAATTCGCATGTTTCTACTCTATATATGTAAAGAACTTCTTTAAAATCAAGATATCTATAAAAGATAAACCTTGCGGTTATTGTGGGCAGTACTGCAGCATCAGGACTGAGGAGTTGGAAGTAAAGATCAGGCTATTAGTTTTTGATTATGCCAAACATGCTATACTTTAATTTTCACGTGTCTAACACTCTTGGTTAAGGTAAGCAGTACGTCTGCAGCATCAGGCTTTGAGGATACAAGGATACAAATATTATAATCTTGCATTGTCATGGGGACTTGATAAGAGTTCCAAATTTTATTGATTTCGGTCCAGTAGAAGTGGTCGAAAAATCGATCACAAGATTTGAAGCATCGACGACAGTTGATACGCGGTGAAGTTAATAAAAACCGTTTAATGAAGGGAAAGGTTTTTAAAATTAAGTTGAATTCATTAGTAACTTATTTAGGAAAATAATGGGAAAGGTTTTTAAAATCAAGTTGAATCCATTTGACGAGTTGTCTTATCTTCATATGAATCAGTCATAAAAATGGGGAGCAAAAAAGTTCGTTCTTAGTCTCTATAAATATAAATAAAGCCCATGATTATGAAAAGAGAAATTGATAAAAATCAAGAAAGTTGATCTTTTAGATGTATCTCTTAATATTTACAAGAATATTGATATAAATAAATCTTAAGGTAAACAATCTCCGCCATTCTTTATCATCATTATTATATTGGACATAGTTCGTTATTAGATTCCCATAATTATATCTATTGGATATGTATTTTAAACTTTGTAAACAAAACTAAATATATACATGCGTATATGTAAAAGCTACTTAAAGCCCGTTTAAGTTGTGAAATTAGTTGAATTTTGAAACGTTTTCCTTAAATAAAAAATAAATATTCATACCTACGTGTTCATTTGGCCGTGTGGTGACGGCAGAAATAATACATTTGTCACCACCGCAACTCTTCCTGCGGGTGTCGTAAGAGTCGACTAAGGGATTGAAGTGTCACTGACCATATTTGATTAAAGATTGATGATGGGCAGCAGCGTCATCATAGTGGACACATTACTGCGATCGACAATCCGCTTGCCCAGCGTGGCGATTATGGGCATTTACCTCCTAATGAGTCTATACGCATAGTTAATAGGAGAGGCCTACGTCCAGCAGTGGACTATCATAGGCTGATGATGTTGATGATGATGACGTGTTCATTAAAAGACCAAATGCGGATTAATAATACTTTTCACACCACCTATTCAAATACGTGTCTTTCTTCCCTGCTAGGAGGAAACAAAATTACCTACATTTTTCTGTGCAGGGACTGGTTCCAGGACGATTATTTACCTACATTAAATATTAAATACATAATATACCTTTTTAGTACAGATGGTGTACTTTTTAGGCTCTAGAGCGAGAAGTGGGTCATTTTACGTCAAGTCCAAAACGTCGGAGGGCCATCTGTACTAAAAAACGTCGTACGAGACACGTGCAAAAACAAAATTCGTAACTCGTGTCGATTTAAAACATAGTAACATTTCATGTTTTTCGCACTTGTGTCGTAATGTACTATTTATTTTTCTCATAGGTGGTGTGAAAAGCGGTAGGTATGTGTCATATAACATCAAAATAATTTTCATCATGGGTGTTAACGCCTAACGCCTTATTAGGATTAAAATTATTGTGGAAACCATCGTTTTATTCGAGCTTGAATGAACTCCCTCGTCGAAAATATATCAATTTGATGCCATGTGACACAATCTACTATTTCAGTACAAATGATGCTTTTTTACGCGCTAGTGCGAGAAGTGGTAATGTTTTTGACCATCGCGGGGCCACCTGTACTGAAAAACGTCGTTCGATACACGTGCAAAAAATAAAAATTCTTCATTTTTCGCATAAAATTGCGAAAAAAATTAAGAATTTTATAATAAGAGTAGTACTTTTTCAGCTTATAAGTAAGTACTAAAACAAATAAAGTCGGCGTTGTAAAGGAACGAGTGCTTTTAACGTTGATTATGCTGTTTATTTAAATGTTTCAGAAATGTAATTTCCATTCGTTAGCGATAAATCATTTATGTATAGGTATCCGAGTAGGAAATCTAGTCTATGTGGGCAGACGACGAGATATGCTTCACGGCGAGTGGCGACACATGCGGGTGATAATGGAAGCACATATACCCCCTTATTTATAAACGTTTGCTAACTTAACAAGCCGCTTGTAATTGTTTGTCCCTTTCGGTCTAACAATGTGTCAATAAGTGCAAAAGGGACAAACGGTTATTAGCGGCTTGTTAAGTTAACAAACCGCCGTGTGGTGACGGCGGTAAGAATTTGTCACCACCCCATGCAACTCCTCCTGCGGGTATCGTAAAAGTCGACTAAGGGATTGCAGTGTCAATAACCATTATTTGATAAAAGATTGATGATGGGCAGCAGCGTCATCATGGTGGACACATTACTGCGATCGCCAACCCGGTTGCCCAGCGTGGCGATTAGGAGCATTCCATGAAAACATCTACTTTTTGTCGCTTACGACTCACTATGTTAGCTACCCTAATAAAATATGCTAGCTGCTAGGAAACACTGTCAATCTTAAAGCCTTGATATGTTATTATCATGCAGAACTCAGCTTACTAATTTAATTTTTCAAAAGTATTGAAAAGACAGTGTCGCTTACGACATGTTTTCATGGAATGCTCCATTATGGGCATTTACCTCCTAATGCGTCCATACGCATAGTTGATAGGAGAGGCCGTCCAGCAGTGGATCATAGGCTGATGATGATGATGATGATGAAGTTAACAAACGTTTATGAATAAGGGTGTTAGTATTTAGTCGATATAAATAGCGACTCCAAAGCCCTAGCCACACCCAATGCGTACACTTGTATGGTATGTGCGTTGTAGTGTATGTAAATGGCATAGTAGATAGCGCACCGCTCGTATACGCGCACGCCACGCAACCAGTGTGCCATCTAATATGACATTTACATGTTTTGGAGAGCTGTTTCAGTACGCGCCGTACTCGCAAGTCGCGAGGCGTGACCGCGGGCTCAGTGCTTGATAATGGAGACCAAGGCTCTCCGAAACTTGTCGCGCGTAGTGACTAAATACACGTGAATTTAACCGTTCAATTATATTTATAGTGTATGTCTCAAAAATTTTAAATTCAATTGTGCTCAGGATTTTTTAAATCTGCACGTCATTGCTCGGTTTTCAGAAACGCTCACATGCTATACTGCCGTGCTAAGTAAAAAAGACGCATCTCTTATTAGTTCTATAGGAGATGCGTCCTTTTTAGTTAGCACAGCAGTATACGCGACTTAATTAAATTTCACCAACATTAGGCTGCGTTTCCACCAGAGATGTGCGAGGATGTGTTTCCATACAAATGACACCTATTAGGGTGCGGCTCCACTGAGGCGGAGAGGAGCGGAGATGTGCTAAATTGACCAATAGGCATGATGACTGGCAAGTCAAATCAGCATCTTTTTTCGAACTGTCATAACGATCACTACTATGGAATTTTATATGAAATACTCAAAAGTGACGTCACGTTTGAGTACTGCCAAATGACCTACTCTTTTAAGTTCTTTTCAATTTATTAACCCTCTAATGAATAGAAGAAGAAGAATGTATAGAAGTTCTGTACAAAAATTACTGCAATCTACATCTTAGTAATAATTTCTTCGTGTATTATGTCGTGCATAATGTTAAATAATTTATTTTAACTACAGTCATCATCCCTATTACATTCTTCAAATTCAAAATTCGAAACACTGTCATGCTGTCTCATTGGCCAATTTTGCACAGCTCCGCTCCTCTCCGCGTCAGTGGAGCCGCACCCTTAATGACTCGAGCGAGGTGTCATTTGTATTGGAAACACATCCTCGCACATCTCTGTTAGAAACGCAGTCTTAGGCTTTATATTTTCAACGAACTAAACAGAATATTTCCAAGAAGTTTGGCTTCATGCATAAAAGCTCTGCTTTCACGAAAATGCTTCAAGATTGGTACTTAACATAATGACAGAGCCGTGCCATAATTCAGGAAAATGTGCACGCGAGGGACAAATTTATTATAAAATAAATAAATATTAAATAAATAAATATCTTGAGACATCTTACACAAATCGACCTAGTCCCACGGTAAGCTCAATTAAGGCTTATGATGTGGGTACCAGGCGACGATATATATAATAGATAGATACATATAGATACTTAAATACATAGATATATAGCCATGACCAAGGAACAAATATTTGTGATAAATAAATACACAAATAATGCCCTCGCCGGGATTCGAACCCGGAACCTCCAGCTTCGTAGGCAGGGTTATTTCATTACCAACTAGGCTACGGAGGCTGACATTGAATTTGAAGAATGTAATTGGTCAATTTTGCACAGCTACGCTCCTCTCCGCCTCAATGTAGCCGCAGCCTTAATGACTCGAGCGAGGTGTCATTTGTATGGAAACACATCCTCGCACATCTTTGGTGGAAACGCAGCCTTAGGTTTTATATTTTCAACGAACTATCAACAGAATATTTCCAAGAAGTTTGGCTTTATGCAAAAAAGCTCTGCTTTCACGAAAATGCTTCAAGATTGGTACTTAACATAATGACAGAGCCGTGCCACATTTCAGGAAAATGTGCACGCGAGGGACTGATTTATTATATTATAAAACCCGTGTACAGCCGCCATCAGATATATCGAAGCGGACACGGTGCTCATAAATATCTGAACATGCACTCTAATTATGCCCCAAATAAATAATAGTTAGGTAATTGTTTTACTATGGAGCAAAGTGATTGTTTAACTCTCGTGCAAATATTGAAACCCGAGCAAGCGAAAGGTTCCAGAATTTGAACCACGAGCGCAGCGAGTGGTTCATGAAATGGAATCTTGAGCGATGCGAGGGTTTTAAGGCACGAGAGTTGAACAAGCTTTGCTGCCGAGTGAAACACAACATTTTTCACCACACTAAAGCGAGGAAACATGCGAAATAAAACTCAAACATTACAAATTAGAAGGTATTTATTTGCAAGTCTTCAACAAACCAAAAAATAAATAAATCATCTTTAGTCTATCCAGAAGATTAAAAAAATTACTTTAACCTCTAGAGATTAAAACACAGTTTTGCGCTGTGAAATTGAAGGACAAACAGCATATTTACGGGCAGTGTGGTGAAAAATAAAAAAACCCCTTATTTATATACGTTTACTAACTTAACAAGCCGCTAAGTATTGTTTGTCCCTTTTGCTCTTATGGACACGTTGTTAAGACTGAAAGGAACACACAATTATTAGCGGCTTGTTAGGGTGTTTCTATGCGATTTTTTACTCGTTTTTTGTTGTTCATTACCATCACCACTTTATTTTCCGTTATATAAAAGCAAACGAGACTATTATGCCAGAATAGCAGACAAACATGCGTCTGCTACAAGATAACCGAAAATGACTCCACTATTTATACGCAGGTCGTCAATAATTCGGGAATGGTAATGACTTTGGTGCGACAGTATAATCGCATAGAACTACCCGTTAGCAGACGTTTATGAATAAGGGGGTAACGCTATAACAATAGAAGTCTGCTCAGATGTTTATGACCTGGCTGATCCAATAAATTGACTGGCGACTGAACAGTTCGTGCGATAAGTTTAGGATACTGGCTACCATCTACGCCCATACATATCACGTGTCATCATTTTCCGAACAGACTACGATCAAGAATATTATAAGGAAAATTTTGCGACCAAAAATGCGGTTTTTGTACATTTATCCTGTTGTCAAGTATTAAAAACAAGGAAGTGTTCTTTGAAAACATTGTTGGAAAGTAACGCCTGCCGGTAAATTTTCTAAGACAATTATAAAGAGGAAAGGAGGCTCGGTGTTTTAGATAAAAGGTAGAAAAATAAATGGCAAGGTAACAGAGCGAATCCTGTGCAAAAATTGTAGAAACCTTTATGGTTGTGTTTTAGATACTCAGTTTATAGAACTAGCTAAAGCAATTCAGTAAAGGTGCATTCAGACCAAGCGAGCATTCGCTATTCTACCCCCCCACTCTACGAAATTCGATCGTTACACAAAACGTGATTCGTTGATTTCGTATAGTGGGGGATATAATAGCGAATGCTCGTTTGGTCTGAATGCACCTTAACAATACACAATATTTTTTTTTTTTCCCAAACTTACAATGAAATGTTACACCGTTTTACAATCCGGGTAAAAGATGTCCTCAAATATTATTACTTTATAATAATAATAGACGTATTGTTTATGTACTGTGAAATTGACATCGATTTTTTTTATTTCAAAGCATGTTTGAGTATGTGTACTTCCAAGTGCTTCCAAGCTTAGGCTTTGTATCTCTATTCGGCCTCGCTACGCTCGTTCAAATATATCTACGCAGCCTGCTGAGTTAGATTTCCCGGCGTCTGCAATCTATCACAGAGTAGTAGGTAAGTATACATATTTTCTGTTTTGCCCGAAGGTTGACTGGTACAAGCCTTGTAGCATTAAGTCCGCCTTTTGTAAAATTGTATTTTTTTCTTAGGGCAATAAAGATTTAAAAAATAAATAAGTATGTTACAAATTACACAGATTTATGAGTAGATAATCAATTTGAGAAAAAATTCTGTAGGTATGTACCTACTCCTAAAAGGAAACTTCTTGGTATGTTATTCAAATAGTCTAATATCGTTCGAGAAATGGGCCCCTGAGAGATTTAATAGTGTAATAATTCTTAGACTGTGTCTTGAAGTCGGAACTATTTCCGATTCTATTCAGCTAGTATACCGGGCTCAGCATCGTCTAGAGCCCCTATTATTATTGTATTTCCACAATAGAAATAAGAGTTCATAACAGTTTACTTTGACCATTATCCTTTGTGTGGCCGTTGCAAAATGTTGAGAGCTAGCTTTGCAGTTTAAGCTGCCGCAACACAAGCAACTTTCTGCGTTTTATAGATGTTTTCTAAGTCACTTATAACCGCTCACATACCGTATGGACATTTTTTCGAGCGTTTGAACTGCCGTGACTTCGGTGGTAACATTATTACCCGATACATATTTTATGGATATCTTGGTAGAAGTCAACTATGTCTACCAAGATATCACAATGACAGAAACGTAAGTGTGGAGGATGCCTTATTGCTTTAGATCATATGATTTGTAATGTCGATATGGGTAGTACTGTGACTTCGAATGCTTTTAAAGTCTTTTAGAAGGCTTCGTATAGCGATTTTATCTATTATGTACACACATACTTATCTAAGATAACGGCTATCGGTTATTACAAATATAATTTTACTTACCTAGGTAAAATCCCTTTCAAATACGAAGGCCCGATTCCACTTGACAAAGTCATTAGGCGTCAACGCTAGGATCAGTGATAGTTTTTACATACATCGGTGTACGACACGTGCCAATTTGTAGTGGACCAATTAAATGACAAAAGTTTTGAGTGGCATCGGGCCTTCGTATTTGAAATGGACTATACTCACTGTGGACTTTTTTTTTAATGAGAATGTATTTTTAGTGTTGACCGCAGTAAAAGATAAGTAGGGTTGTCCGAAGCTGCCCAGACAAGATAAGTAGGGTAACCCTATGTCCTCTGAATCTGTTGATATCTTACTTTTCTGTCGTTTCCTATTATCTACCGATGTTTACTTAGGACCTCGTCGTGGAAAGAAGTCCTTGTCGATGAGTTGGTACAGTCGACGTCAAAGATATCGTTACGGTTTAGGTGCCAAAAATATGAATCGACTTTATTCCCTTGACATTAAGGTCATGTCAATATATTTTTGGCACCTAAACTGTATCGCCTAAAAGTGAATTTATACCAAACGAGCGAATGGTCATTCATCCACTCTACGAAATTCGTTCATTACACAAAACGTAATTCGTTGAAATTCGTTGATTTCGTAGAGTGGGGGATAGAATGAGCATTGGCTCGTTTGGTTTAAACCCACCTTTACTTCCTAACAAAGTGTGTTGCATGGAATAAAGATTTTAAAGATTTGAAGCTATCCTTGACGTCGACTGGACAAGTCATCATCAGCGGCTTTACCGCGAACTCCGAAACCTGTAAATTTCGGCGATTTGTCTCTTGTGACGCCTTCGTTGTGTGTCACTCTAATGACGCCTTCGTTGGAGTGACAGAGACGAATCCACGAAATTTACGAATTTCGATGTTCGTGGTAGTAGGCCAAATGTCGGGGCGGCTATGCTGCTTAAAAATATCTGAACATTTATTCGAACACTGTGACAATAGAGGCTGAAAAGGGACAAATGTTATCTAAAATAAGTAAAAAAAACTGTATTTCCTTGATATCTAGCCGTTGTTTTAACTAAGACATAAAACTAGATATAAATTTATCCTTTTCTGTTATTTTTGGAATAATTTTTATTATTGGAGGAGGAAACAGGGGACTCTGAATCCCATCAAAAACATTTCAAAAATTCGTACATAGTTAAAGGACTTTAATGAAAACATATTTTTTGTTGTATTACGAAGTTAAATTTTGTGTAACGACTGTTGGCATTGAGAAAAGTCAAGTAAATTTTTAATATGACACCTTTTTATACTGCCATAAGTTGTTGGACAGAGCGCATAACACAACTGACGCGTTCGTGATTTTTGTTTTGATATATGTTCTAAGCCTTATCTATAGTAGATTGTGCCACAATTGATCAAAATGGTATATGTTGGCGTGGGCGTATATCGAATCTTGAATGGAGCAACGGATTCCACAATTGAATCCCGACCGCAGGGAGGGATTCTAAAGTGGCATCCGGAGCGTAATGAAGGATTCAGGCGTTAACGCCCAAGACAAATAATTTTGATACCGTGTGACACATACTGCTTTTCACACCACCTATGAAAAAAATAAAAGATATATCACATATTTCATATTTATGCAAATAATCGATTCTGAAAAAAATTTTCGGGCTCGTTCTCTCGGCAGTCATTTTTTAGGCTGGCAATAGAAAGTCCTTTAACAGAAAAGTGCCACTTTGATCCCTCCCAGCAGGGAAGAAAAGACACGTATTCGAATAGGTGGTGTGAAAAGTATATTTTTTTGCAATTGACCCTTACGTAGGTACTTAGCATCAATTGAAGCTGCAGTTGTCTATTACGTGTATCGGAGCTCAACAGCAACAGTTTATTCAAATACCTATTTTCAACCGACTTCAAAAAAAGGGGGAGGTTCTCAATTCGACTGCATGTTTTGTGTTTGTTACCTCATAACTTTCGACTGGGTGAACCGATTTTGATAATTCTTCTTCATTTTGGAAGCTGATGCTCACTGATTGGTCCTATTATAATTTGATGCAGTTCTGACAATGGCATACATGATACAACCATATTTATAAGTTTTTAATTTGCACTCACCATGTGCACGAATGGACGAATAACTCGATACCACGTCAACCGATTTAGATAATTATTCTTTTAACTAACTTCAAAATAAACCGAGATTGACCAGGATGCTTAGCCAAGTTGCCAATCGCAAGCGCTTAGTAGCGTATCGTAGTTTTCCCTCTCTGTCACTCTTTCATATTAGTGCGACAAAGACAGTTAGCTGCCTTTCGCTTACGATTGAAGACTAAGCGCTAGCGATTGGCATCTTGTCTAAGCATCCAGTTGGCACCAAGTTTGGTTCTGGTGATGAGATCTTGGAGATATCGGTTGAAGTACGTTGCTTTATTTTTTTTTTATTTGGTGATTATTTTAAGAGCTTTCAGCTTCCAGTTCCTCTTAATATAATTTGTTGTATCAAAACTGCGACCATATAATGTATAACATGGACGTCTAACACCAGCTCAAAAATGCCCCCATAACCAATTTTTGTTCAATTGTGCCAATACGGGCAGGACATAGCGCTTTTCTTAACACCGCGCATATTTCGGCGCAACATTATTTGACATATGATATTATGTTTATAGAATATAGCCAATCAAACTTTGATGGACCAGTGACAACTATTTTGAAATGGCGGTTTAAGTTTTTATAGGTTGTTATTGAAATTCATTGCCATGATGCATTGAACAGGGGGTGACACTCGTCCATTAAATACAAAAGCGACACAACTCAAAAACCGTGAAAAATGATTTTATTGCAAAAACGACATTATAAGCACTAATATTTTACGTGATACTAAGACACCTGTCGATTTGACGTTAGTAAGTATCAAGCCCTTTTTGCACTATCGCTCTTTCGAAACTAATTTCAGTGCTAAACTGACATTTTGTCAGTTGTGACTCGACTGTCGACCAAAACGCACGACATTTTTGTGAAAAAGTGCCATGAAACGAAAAAATAAGTGATTACGTAAAAAAATATGTAAGCAAAAGTGCCATATTTGTAGATGTGGCCGTTTTGAATAAAATAAATACGTAAATATTATGTTTCTTTATATAAAAAGGAGTCGCAAAACGGAATGTGGCAGCTTTAATTTTAAAATATCCTCTTAAATTTGATTTTTCATTCATCAAAACTGCCGTATTAGGATTTGCAACCTTTTTGAATTAAAAATATATTCGAATGCATCAATCACAGGAGCCACATTTATGCATGATGCTGTTTTGAATAAAGTAAATATGTATGATTTAGATTTCTTTATAAACAAAGGAGCCGCAATACGGAATGTTGAATTTCAAAAAACATTGTTGCATTTACAACCGTTTTTAATTCAGTATAATATTAAAATCCATAAATGTACCAGATTGAATAATTGAGTATTTTTTGCATGAAATCTTAAAAAATACAATATATCTTATTAAAAAAGTAATTGTAAAACGTGGTACTTTGAATTGTGTTCGTTTTACTTAAAAGTATATTAGAGATTGTGTGGAAGATGACTCTGAATTTTGTGTACCTATAATTGCGACTACGAAGAAACAATAATGGCATAAACTTCGGATTATTAAGTATTTGTCATACTTTCTCTTTATATTATTTGTATACAATACAAGTAAAACAAACAAAGATCTAACCCCGGTGTATGTTTAAACGAATCTAAAAACTTATATTAGTAGTATTTATTTTTTCACTTTTGGGAATGCCGACATAGGGATGATGACTGTATTTAAAATAAATTATTAGACATTAAGCACGGCATCATACACGAATAAATTATTACTAATATATAGACTGCAGTCATTATTGTACAGAACTTTTTATTTAGTTTATGTGTAGTATACAAACGTGACGTTACTTTTGTGTATTTCATGTAAATCTTTCAAAAATCGAAAAAAGACGTTGACTTGACTGCCTATTGCTTCATTACATAGGTAGTACCCAAGTACTAGCGCTAAGCTGTCATGTCGTCTAGAAAAAAAAATTGTTACATTATTACTAATCAGAAGTAGATTTTTAGGATAGACTTATTATCTCTACAATTAAATATTGAAAGATATACTTTTGTATCGGCAAAAATAAGTTCTTGCATCAATTCTAATGAAAAAACTAGTAAACCGTCAAAACATATCAATTTGGATCATTTAGTATGGGATCATAGTAACCACCACTCAAATACAATACACATAGAAAAAACAAATAACTAAAGATGTAATTAACCGATTTTTATTACTTACGTGCTTTTAGGTGGACTATTTCCAGTTTATAGTAAAATTAAGTGGTATCAAAGTATTAATTCCATTCTCAACAATATAACTTTGATCGCGTTGTATTTATTTTATATTTATTAACTAAAGGTACCACATTTTTGTATATAGCAGGTTGATTCTTGAAGAAAACCGATAATTATATCTGAATTTTAAACTAATACGTCCGTTAAATTCATGAAAATATGTAATCAAAGTTAAAATTAATCAAAGTACCCCGGTTTTGCGGTACCTATAAACATGTTCTGACAATATGTAAGTAAAGAAACAGTAAGAAAAAGTTTTGTCTGGTTCAGTTTTGTTAAAAAAACAGTATTTCAATGTTTAAGACATGATTTTATGTATGATTTAAATGAAATTACTGCTTATTTTTTTGTATTTGTGGCCTTTGACGGAAAAAAAAATTCTGAGTTAATGTTATTTTTTTATGCAAAACGGACGTATACGCTCATAAAAGCTTGCACAGCACATATTACTTTCTAATAACCAAACACATCAAAAGAGGGTTAAAATACCTACAAATTGATATATAACACATATAATATTAATGCTGTAAAAAAATTTTGTGAACAAAAAACGAATACAAAATCTTTAAACAGCTCCCCTGTAAAAAGTAATTTTTTGACTTGTGTCGCTTTTGTATTTAATGGACGACTTGTCAACTAAGATTCAGGACCGTTTTTGAAAGGCAATTTAGTATAGCGTGCGGCTTCCATGTTTTATTTGTTCGTAGTATCAAAAATAAAACACAATGTCATTGACGTCATACTGTGATCAGATTATCATGTCTATAAAAGTAATAAAAGTAAAAGGGTGTCTATCAAAGCATTCGTGGATCAAAGGGAGTAAATAACATAAAGGTAGTTTTGTTTGTGGAATCATAAAGCAGCTTTTGTTTGTTTTTCAATGGATAGGTAAATCTCTTTCAAATTCAGGCGAATATTTCGTGCGTGATGCTTTTGTATTGAAAATACTAATAATATTTATATGAGGGATCGGTCAGTTAGAAGTCGGCTCTGAATTTATTGCTACTTAAAAAAAAATGAATCTTATCATATGAAATATTATCGAACCGGGATACTCACGTATTATTTTACGTTTCAACCCATTAAGAGGGGCCTCGCGCGTACGCGTCGGGCTTTGACCAAGGATGCTCTGGACGAGGAGCCTCTAAATGGGTTGAAATATGTCGAGCAATCATCGACTTCATTTGTAAAATATTTGTTTATTTTTACTAGGTATTTACATCACACACCACATCGTCATACTATAACAGTTAATTTCTGGAGAGTGATCTCTTTAATTAATTAATGATCAGTGACTTTTCAGTCACTTAGTCGACCGACACCCACGAGAAGAGTTGGGGTGGTGACAAATGTATTCTTACTGCCGTCACTACACGGCCAATTGTAATTTTACGTTGCCAGAAAGTAGCTAAGGATTTCCTGATAATTTATTAACACTTTCATTGCGGACGAGTGCTACGCTTGTAGCCGATCCCGTGATTTTTCCGCTTTGTAGCTAAAACGGACCTCCCACAGAGAACTCCCCTCGGGAGTTCCCCGCGCTCAAAGTGTTAAAGTTCTTCCAATACATTTTGGGTCAAACTTAAAATCATGTTATGAGTCTTTCCGGTGGACATTTTAAAAGTTAAGGGCTATGAGAGTTAATTTTCTTATTGAACCCTTATTGTCATTTAAAGGCACTTCTTTCCTATTGAATTGTATGATAAAAACCACGACTACACTCCTACCAGTTGCTTACTATTGGCCACAGGAAAGAGGGGCTCTACAGTTCAGCTGAACACGCACTTTTTCTTTCCTGTGATCTATAGTTAACAGAGTGTGGACAGGTAGTAATGATTTTTATCATACAACGCAATGAAAAAGGAGTACGTCTTAATGAAGATTAGGCATAACAAAATCAAGCTTTATAGGCTTTAACTTTTAGATTTTCCACCGGAAAGACTCCGAACATGGGTTTGCGTTTGACCCTTTTACGCTAGTGGCAATCAAACACAAGCCCCCTCCTATGGTAACCGGTAAATAAAAAAATAAATATCTTGGGACATCTTACACAAATCAACCTAGTCCCACGGTAAGCTCAATTAAGGCGTGTGATGTGGGTACTGTACTAGGCGACGATATACATATATAATAGATAGATACATATAGATACTGAAATACATAGACAGCCATGACCAAGGAACGCCCTCACCGGGATTCGAACCCGGAACCTCCAGCTTCGTAGGCAGGGTCACTACCAACTAGGCTACGGAGGCTGACAAACTATAGCCTATGGAGGCGGTAACTATAGCCTATGGACGCTGGCAACAGGAGGAATAGTAATTTTTAGTACAGATGGTTTGTTTTTTAGGCTCTAGTGCGAGAAGTGTGTCATTTTACGTCAGGTCCAAAATTTCGGAGGGCCATCTGTACTAAAAAACGTCGTACGAGACGCGTGCAAAAACGAAATTCGTAACTCGTGTCGATTTAAAACACTCCCTATCGGTCGTGTTTTAAAACATCACCACTCGTTTCAAATTTCATGTTTTTCGCACTTGTGTCGTAATTACTATTTTACAATTATTAATGGCCTATTTCATCATAATCACAAGTCTGAAAATTGTAAAATATCACTGTTACTGACGTCACAGGCCTCCGTAGGCTACGGCTACCGCTTACTATCGGGCGGTCCATGTGCTTGTTTGCAACCAACATAAAATTATTTCTAATAACGTTTTTAAATCGTTAATAAACTACTTTTTATTTTCCGAATCCCGTGACAATTGTCGCAAGGTTTAGTACAATTCTCATAAAATCTTGACATGAGGTTCGGCATAGTCGGAATTTCGCTACAATTGTCGAGTTTTTTGTGCCAATTGTAATTTTGCTTCGCAAAAAAGTAGTTATTTACTGCTGATTTATTAAAGTTCCTGCGCTAAATTTTATGTTGGTAGCAAACAAACGCACGGCCCTTCCGATGGTAAACGGTAACTGTAGCCTATAGAAGCCCCAAATTACAGAAACAGTAAATTTACAATTGTATCATTTGTCAATGTGGTGAAATTGGGGACAGTTACTATGGTGTTATACGGGCGAGATAATACGGTTTTCTCCTGACAATTTAAGTTTTGCCTCCAACACGCGAAAACAGCAATAAAGCTAAAACAGTATGTGTAATGTACAGTTATTTTCTACATCGCTGTGTAATTGCTGCAGAATTGAGTTTAAAGTTAGAACCGCAACATTTGGCGGTTGGAATGCTGACACACACTGTTAGTACCACAGAACTAAAATGACAAAGAATGATTAAAAGCGTAACCAAAAACGAAACGCAAGTGTGTGCGTAAATTTGTCTATGTGTGGTCAGGAATAGGGTTGCCTATTACAACAGAGCAATTATCTATCGATGTTTGACTGTTTTATCGATAAAATGGTATTATTTATCTTCGTTTTTTGCTATAAGTTTTATAGCACAATGTGAATTGAGGGTGTCGAATTATAATTTGCAAACGTGTCTGAACTTATTATCTGACCTATCCCTTAAATTTAACAGAAATATTAAAAATCGTATATTATAAAAAAAAACTCACAAAACATCGTAAGGTCCTTCAAGTTCGTTAAATACACATTCGTATTTAAAATCTGGGACTATGATGGCATTGTAACGTAATAGACTGATCTCTAGCGTAGCGTGACAATTTATATTTTTAACCGACTTCAAAAAGGAGGAGGTTTACAATTCGACGAAATCTTTTTTATTTTTTTATGTATGTTCCCCGATTGCTCAAAGACGCGTGGACCGATTTGGAAAATTCTTTTTTTGTTTGAAAGGGTATACCTTCTAGTTGGTCCCATTGTCGTCCGGTCCAGATCTGATGAAGGGATCCTGGAGAAATCGAGGGAACTCTTCAAATGTTGTAGGCACACATGACATTTTTCATTTATTTTCGAAAGCCAATCAAGTATTTGCGTCTAGTAATGAACGTCTTAAGTCGGTGAGCTGATGATAGAAGGTACAACTCCTTAGAGATTAGGAGTTGGGCAATAATTCTTTAAATATAACACGTTTCATGGTTTTTGGAAGCTATTCGAGTATTTGCCTTTAGGTGGTCATAGGCTCATGTTGGTGAGCTGATGATGGAAGGTACAACTCCTTAACGATTAGGAGTTAGAGGATAATTCTTTAAATATAACATATTACATGTATTTTGGAAGCTATTCAAGTATTTGCCTTTAGGTGGTCATAGGCTCATGTTGGTGAGTTGATGATGGAAGGTACAACTCCTTAGCGATTAGGAGTTGGGCAATAATTCTTTAAATATAACACGTTTCATGGTTTTTGGAAGCTATTCAAGTATTTGCCTTTAGGTGGTCATAGGCTCATGTTGGTGAGCTGATGATGGAAGGTACAACTCCTTAACGATTAGGAGTTAGAGGATAATTCTTTAAATACAACATATTTCATGTTTTTTTAAGCTATTCGAGTATTTGCCTTTAGGTGGTCATAGGCTCATGTTGGTGAGCTGATGATGGAAGGTACAACTCCTTAGCGATTAGGAGTTGGGCAATAATTCTTTAAATATAACACGTTTCATGGTTTTTGGAAGCTATTCAAGTATTTGCCTTTAGGTGGTCATAGGCTCATGTTGGTGAGCTGATGATGGAAGGTACAACTCCTTAGCGATTAGGAGTTGGGCAATAATTCTTTAAATATAACACGTTTCATGGTTTTTGGAAGCTATTCCAGTATTTACCTTTAGGTGGTCATAGGCTCATGTTGGTGAGCTGATGATGGAAGGTACAACTCCTTAACGATTAGGAGTTAGAGGATAATTCTTTAAATATAACATATTACATGTATTTTGGAAGCTATTCAAGTATTTGCCTTTAGGTGGTCATAGGCTCATGTTGGTGAACTGATGATGGAAGGTACAACTCCTTAGCGATTAGGAGTTGGGCAATAATTCTTTAAATGGGTCAATCACTTTTTTTATGTCACGCGTTGCCATGGTTACGTTCTCCTGGGTCACCCTTAAATTCACAGTTTAATGGCATTAAAATTGACAAAACTTTGAATTTTTTGACAGTTACGCGGCCCTTCCAAGGTGGGTAACCCACTAAAAACTAAAAACCCGTCAAATAAAAATTAAACCGCCTTCAAAAATACGCTGGAACTAAAAAGTGCAAAATAATTTTGGTTCCTACCACTTAGGATTTCCTACCCAAACCTTTAAACCTTTTACCCTATTCATTGAAATAAAATATGATTCCTAGGTACCCCACTGATCTCAGTGAAGTCGGTGCCAAGACACAGAACAACAACAACTAAATAATATTACGTATACACTTCATAATATTAGTAATATTTTGATTTAATTTATAATATTTTGAAGAGTATTTCTTAACCCTAAAATAATAACTAACCCTAAAATATGAGTGTGATGTAGCCTGTGGACGTATTTGTCTTGGCACCGACTTCACTGAGATCAGTGGGGTACCTAGGAATCATATTTTATTTCAATTAATAGGGTAAAAGGTTTAAAGGTTTGGGTAGGAAATCCTAAGTGGTAGGAACCAAAATTATCTTGCACTTTTTAGTTCCAGCGTATTTTTGAAGGCGGTTTAATTTTTATTTTTAAAATATTTTATTACACAAAATATTCTTTAATATTAACTATTGTGAAAAATTATTAGCGCACAGTGATAGGACAACTAACAACGAATGCTAGAAAGTGATAACTTACACGATTTATGCTACTAAATTGACAAAATATCGTTTGAAAACTATCAACCGGCAAATCATATTTACCTGTGAAATGAGTGTTTGCCGTCATTTCTTCGGTGGGTACTAGGGCAATCCTTTACACTACACGATACCATATCGGTTTAATTATTTGTGTAAACTTACTTCTTACTAGAATTAAATATAAAATCACTTTTAAATATCAGTCTCCGGTGAGAAGGCTGATACGGCTGATATGTCACTTCGAAAGTGGGTACGCTTTTGGGATTGTTTACTATCTCTTTTGCACTCGTGTAATAGTCATATGACTGGTGGCTTCTCTTTCCCACGCTTCCTTTCTCTATTAAGCGCTAGCGCGGATTCTAACTTTATGGTTAGTACACTCTAGAGCGAATATTTCGTGTCATACTTTCTGGCGGTGACATGGTGTGGTACAGAATTCAAACTAACATCAAAAAATTTACGAGAAATGTACGAAATTGTACGTTAATTAAAAAAATTTGTACTACACGTACTGACGAGAAAAACAGGTTTATTCGCCGGATCGTCTTGAACGCAAAATGACTAGTTTGTTGTTTTGCCTAAGCTGCAGTTTACCCAATGTGCAATCGGTCTAAATCTCAAATTGACTAAAACGCAAAATGCCTACTTCGTATACTGCCTTCATAGCACTATGACTAAAACGCAAAATGTCTGAACAGTTGAGTGCAAAAGTTTAATGATACAGAATCAAAAGATGAACCAGATGGCTCGGGTCATTAGTTATTAATCACAATTATTGATAATTCCTTTTCAGATAATAAGTAGAAAATATATTTTTTGCATACAAAGGGTTAATAGCAACTGGTCTACGACGCAAAACGTCTACAGTATTTTTTCCGTTTTATCATAACTTTAAAGCGATATCGACGGAGACGGGGGCTCCTATTCTGTGCCGTTTGGCCTTCGGCCATTTGCAGATGCCTAACGAACCTAACCTACCTAGACCTAGTGACTGTTTGTGACTGTACTCGCAAAAACAAATGTAGGCAAAATGCGTTCTTGTCGTTCTGCGTGTTGGGTAATTTGCTTTCAAGTCGATCTAAGGTTTTGGCATAATGCTCGATGGTCAAACTGCAATGTAGGCAAAACAACACACTCATTTTGCGCTCTAGACGTTAGTGATAATCCGTCACCGCTAGGAAGCATTCTTCCTGGCGGGCGCTATTTATTTCATTATGTAGCGGTCGTGGTATCAATTGTCATGTTAATCAGAAAATATGTACAAAAAGTATACTTACTTTCAGGTTCTAAAGTGTTTATAAGGTGGATTTACACCAAACGAGCGAATGCTCATTCTATCCCCCACTCTACGAAATCAACGAATTTCGACGAATTACGTATTGTGTAGGTAGTGTTTTTAAGGTGAATTTACACCAAACGAGTGAATTCTCATTCTATCCCCCACTCTACGAAATCAACGAATTTCGACGAATTACGTTTTGTGTAAGTAGTGTTTTTAAGGTGTATTTACACCAAACGAGTGAATTCTCATTCTATCCCCCACTCTACGAAATCAACGAATTTCGACAAATTCAATCAACTTTTCGATCGACATATTTTCTGTCTGCTGCATTACTGTTCACGAATTGACAACGTAGGTACGTCAATTAATACTATACACATATTTATAATGAACAACAGTTGGAACCTAAATGTATCAATGTGAACTTGAGTGAGGCCTAACCCATGTACAATTTATAAGCATTTTTCTAGCAAACTTGATGAAACTGTCACCTGCGTTACGGGACAAAATAGTGTCGATCAAAAAGTTGATTGGCCCATTTTCCAATTATTCGTTATTATTCAACAGTTATTTTTTTATCACGATGACACTGTTGTAATGGAGTCGAGCTAGTGTGATGGACTATTTTACGTGTCGAGTAACGCTAACGTAAACGTTACCTACTCTAGGTAAGTACACTGTCTATAGGTACACACATATTAGTATCATCATCAGCCTATGATAGTCCACTGCTGGACGTAGACCTCTCGTATTATCTATGCGTATAGACACATTAGGAGGTAAATAAATACCCATAATCGCCACGCTGGGCAAGCGGATTAGCGATCGCAGTAATGTGACCACTGTGATGACGCTGCTACCCATTAACAATATTTTATCAAATAAAGGTCAGTTCAATCCGTAGAGTCGACTAAGACTCTTACGACACCCGCAGGAGGAGTTGGGGTGGTTACAAATGTATTCTTACCCAAGTAGCACAAAAAGCTGTTTAAAAGCTGTATATTAAAATTTCTCTACGCTTAAAGCTGAATAATTAAGCTGAATAAGAGCTGAAAAAGCGCTTTTTCAGCCGCTATACATCTAATTTGGGCACAAATTATTCAGCCTTAAGTTCACATAGCTGATTAATAGCTGAATAGTGGCTGTAAAGTGGCTGTATACTAAGGGTCACTAGCGATATAAGAGCTGAATATCGGCTGGTTTACAGGCCACGTTTATTCAGACTAAACCTCACATGTGAACCGTTATTACCGTCTTAAAGCTCCACAAGTTCACATTTAGCTGGATAAGTAAGAACATAAATGTTATTATATTATTAACGTCTGCATGACATTACAAAACTGTTTAATGTCTGTGATAGTTGATCTTTTTCCTGTGTCAGAATATTGACTGTTATTGTGATGTTAAACTGCCTTCACTACACGGCTAACATATCACGGCATATATAGTTATTAGTATGGCTCCCTAAAACGTTTCACAACAAACAATCAGTTTCACGTACGGCACTATGTTTGTCCAACGAGATGAAAATACCGAACAAAACGAGGCAATTCTTGTTTACGGGCCTCGTGCAGTAAAGCCTCAATCATTTTGCGGGCCGACCTTTAATCTTTCATTATTGGAATTTAATCATAAAACTCATTCAAACTTTATAGTTTGACATCCATGTAACAAAATTTAATATCATCAGCATGTCTCGCTTTGCCGTGTGGTGACGGCAGTAAGAATACATTTGTCACCATCGCAACTCTTCCCGCGGGTAACGTAAGGGATTGAAGTGTCACTGACCATTATTTCATAGAAGATTGATGATGGGCAGCAGCGTCATCATAGTGGACACATTACTGCGATCGTCAATCTGCTTCCCCAGCGGGGCGATTATAGGCATTTACCTCCTGATGCGTCTATACGCATAGTCAAATAGGAGAGGCCCACGTCCAGCAGTGGACTGAGATAGGCTGATGATGTGATATGATGTCTCTCTCACACATATGTACCTTATACATTTTATATATCTTAATTATATGTTTATTAGATGTATGAGTTTATCTTAGTTTGTATAATAACAGTTAAGTATTTGGTACTACTATACTCAAATACATTCTCCACAGTACACGATAATAGTTATTTGTTATACAAGGGTGCAAAGTTGTATTTTACCCGCGAGTATGAAATTGAAACACGAGCAAGCGAAAGGTTTCTATAGTTGAACCACGAGCGAAGCGAGTGGTTCTAAAATAGAATCCTGAGCGCAGCGAGTGTTTTAACATACGAGAAGTAAAATACATTTGCACCCGTGTGTAACACAAAACTTTTCCCCTCACTATAGCGAGGAAACTCAAAAAAGGTAATTATTTGTTCACATTACAATCATCATCGGGTTAGTGATAATAATTTTCCAAATGCATCATGTATTTAATGCAAGATTTTGTCGCAGTAAACTTAGGACGAAAAAGTAGACGCAAGCTGCAGGACCCAGATGTAAGAGACGCCTTTAGGCTCGAACTGCGAAACCGCTTCTCCGTTCTCGATGCGGACCCAACCACTTCTGTCGACGCGGAGTGGAACCACATCATAATGGCCTATACAGAGACCAGCTCCGTTGTCCTTGGACACAAAACACACACACGCGAAGACTGGATGTCACAAAATACCTGGCACCTGATCGAAGAAAGGCGCGAGCTACATCTTCAACTTCTGGCAACTAGTGACGAGGCAATGCGCACAGATCTGAGGCGCCAATACAGACAAGTCCGTAGAAAAATCTACCGAAGTACCCGTCATGACCGTCGAGTATGGGCTGAAGAGGTTGCAGACTGCGCCCAGCGCGCCGCCAACTCCGGTAATCTCAGGGAGATGTACAAGGCGACGAAGACCTTGGCCGGTAATAGGAACCAGAGGAAGAAGAAGCCTTTGAAGGACAAAACAGGTCAGTTTATTGTGACATCGGAGGGACAGCTTCAACGCTGGCGGGAGCACTTTGAGGAGATCTTCCAAGTCCCGAACGACCCCGTTACGCTTGCAAGTGCTGCCAGCTTGCCTGCACAAAACCTGGACATAGATGTGTCTCCCCCTACAGCTGACGAGGTAGTAAAGGCCATCCGATCGCTGAAGAATGGAAAAGCCCCAGGAGTAGACCTTATCACAGCGGAAATGCTGAAAGCCGACATCCCTTCCGCTGCAAACGCGCTGACGCCTCTCCTGAGGAACATCTGGTCAGCCGAAGAGTTGCCTGGTGACTGGAGCAATGGCCTTCTGATCACTGTACCCAAGAAGGGAGACCTCAGTCAATGTGGCAATTGGAGAGGTATCACTTTGCTCTCGATTCCTTCTAAGGTGCTCTGCAGGATAATCTTGGACAGACTTTCGCGGGCCGTAGAACCTCTTCTCCGCAAAGAACAGGCTGGTTTCCGGTCCAATCGATCGTGTACGGACCAGATTAACACCTTGCGCATAATCCTCGAACAGGCATCAGAATGGCAGAGGGAAATGTACCTGACTTTTGTGGATTTCGAAAAAGCCTTCGACACTTTGAGATGGAACTGTATCTGGGATCGGCTACGTGAAATTGGAGTCCCCGAGAAGATTACAAACATGATTAAGGCCATCTACAGGAACTACTCCTGTAGAGTAACTCACGACGGTCTCATCTCGGAGGACATACCTGTTCATGCGGGTGTACGCCAGGGGTGTCTTCTTTCCCCTCTCCTCTTCCTTGTCGTTCTCGATGGCATCATGGTCAAGACCAACAGTAAGCGCCGCGGCATAGAGTGGGGGCTGTCCAACGTGCTGGAAGACTTAGACTATGCCGATGACCTATGCCTATTGAGCCACACACGTGCCGACATGCAAGCCAAAATGGACGACCTACGGCGAGAGGCCTTGGAGACGGGACTTAAAATCAACACCAGGAAGACCCAAGACATGAGGTGCGGAGCAACCAGCTCGGTACCGTTGCTCATTGGCACAGAGGGCGTGGAGACAGTCCACAAATTTATGTACCTCGGTAGTGTAGTGTCGGAAACTGGAGGGACCGAAGAGGACATCGCTTCAAGGATCGCTAAAGGGAGAGCAACCTTCGCACAGCTCCGTCCTGTATGGCAATCGCGGAAACTGACTCGGAGAGTTAAGCTCAAGATATTCCGGTCCAACGTGAAATCCGTGTTGCTGTACGGATGTGAGACGTGGAAGGTCACTAAAGACATCTCGCACCGGCTACAGGTCTTTATCAACCGCTGTCTTCGCCGCATTCTCGGCGTGTTCTGGCCCGAGAAAATCTCCAACACAGATCTATGGGAACGCTGTGGTGAGACTCCGATCGACCAGCAGATCAAACGCCGCAAATGGAACTGGATTGGCCATACGCTCCGAAGGGACCCCGATCATATACCGAGGCAAGCCCTAGACTGGAATCCCCAAGGAAAGCGAAAACGTGGCCGCCCCAAGCAGACCTGGCGGCGGACGATCACTGCAGAAGCGAAGGCGATAGGGATGACCTGGAGCGAAGTAAAGCGCGAAGCTCAAGACCGTTCGGGATGGCGACGCACTGTGGACGCCCTCTGCCCCAATCTAGGGGACATAGGACATTAAGTCAATTATATGTTTATTAGATGTATGAGTTTATCTTAGTTTGTATAATAACAGTTAAGTATTTGGTACTACTATACTCAAATACATTCTCCACAGTACACGATAATAGTTATTTGTTATACAAGGGTGCAAAGTTGTATTTTACCCGCGAGCATGAAATTGAAACACGAGCAAGCGAAAGGATTCTATAGTTGAACCACGAGCGAAGCGAGTGGTTCTAAAATAGAATCCTGAGCGCAGCGAGTGTTTTAACATACGAGAAGTAAAATACATTTGCACCCGTGTGTAACACAAAACTTTTCCCCTCACTATAGCGAGGAAACTCAAAAAAGGTAATTATTTGTTCACATTACAATCATCATCGGGTTAGTGATAATAATTTTCCAAACGCATCATGTATTTAATGCAAGATTTTGTCGCAGTAAACTTAGGACGAAAAAGTAGACGCAGGACGATTTTAACACATTCCTGTAGTTGCACACCAACGCCAATGCATTATTAAATCATTCTCATTCATTATTTTTACAAAATTATAACAGAACACCCTGAAAGTTGTTTAGTTTACTATTTTTATGCGTGTTCGAGTCGATAAATAAAGATTATAACCTATAATATTCTTTGACAATGTTGACGTTGACATTTTCTGCGTTTTGTGATTGCATCTAGTCATCTTATCATCATTCACTAAAACAATTGTTACTTATGGTATTTTAGGATTTATATGTTAAAATCATCATATTATATAAAGGTTTGTATTTTACACTAAATTCTCAAACAAATTATTTAATTATCATTAATATGGAACGATTTCCATGAGCATTTTATGTTTTGTTATTCCAAAACCAAGGTCATTACTTTGCCACTCAAGTGAATAATATGCGTTTTTACACGTTCGTATTAAAGGATAAACGAGCACTTTACGAGCTAGTGAGGGGAAAATATGTTTGTCTATCTTTTGCTTCCTATAGACAACTCCTTTGTTCAAAGATTAACTGGAAGAGATCCCTTTACAGGGATACCTAAGTTCGCATTTGTACCTGTCAAAATTTTTGTATAAATGTGTATTTTACCTGTGTTTTGTGCACAATAAAGAATTTACATACATACAAATATGTACATATAATAAGTGAGACGGACAAGCGGTATCAAAATAAAATCAAATTGTGTATTTCGAATGCCGCTTCATTTCCTTTGTATATTGAAAATCATTTGAGTACTTAATTGTTTTATAATTAAAATTGAAGTATATTTATAGAATGCTATTTTGGCTAATTAAATATTTAAGCGTAGGGCTTGAAGGCGTTGATAGGTACCCAAAAGTTTATTGAAATGAAAATACAGTTTTGCTCGTGGTAGGACTGTAGGACCTCGTCCAGGGTCCGCCCGTATAGCTACCATCGTCTCAACCTGCCGCTAAATAGCAGTTTTTGCACTGCTGTGTTTCGGTTTGGGGGTGTAATTACTGGCATAGATTAAGGCAATTCATCTAAGTCCTCAGGGTAGGCAGCGCATAGGCGATGTCCATGGGCCATAGGTTCTGCTTTCTATCAGGTGGGCTGAGAGCTCAGAGGTCTACCTTCGTCACATAAAAAAAAAGGTATATTTAACTATTAACATGAATATTCGGCGTTTTTATTTCGTTATAGTCGTCTTGGCAAGTATTATTAGAAGATGGCCTTACGAGTATGTTATTTTAATTTAAAAGTAATTCAGTACCAATACTAAGTCTAGTCTAGTTGCCGTGTGGTGACGGCAGTAAGAATACATTTGTCACCACCCCAACTCCTCCTGCGGGTGTCGTAAGAGTCGACTAAGGGACTGAAGCGTCACTGATCATTATTTGATAAAAGATTGTTGATGGGCAGCAGCGTCATCATAGTGGACACATTACTGCGATCGCCAATCCGCTGGCCAGCGTGGCGATTATGGGCATTTGCCTCCTATTGCGTATAGCATAGTTAATCGGAGAGGCCTACGTCCTGCAGTGGACTATCATAGGCTGATGCATGCACTAAGTCTAGCGTGATCAACGTTGCTACTGGGAGCTTAGATATAGACAAGTTGCCAATCGCTAACGCTTAATCGTCAATCGTAAACGAAAGGTAGCTAACTGTCTTTGTCGCACTAATATGAAAGAGCGACAAAGAGGGAAAACTACGAAACACTACTAAGCGTTAGCGATTCGGAACTTGGCTAAGCATCCTGGATGCTTAGCCAAGTTGCCAATCGCTAGCGCTTGCTAGCGCGTCGTCGTTTTCCCTCTCTGTTACTCCTTCATATTATTGCGACAAAGAGGGAAAACTACGATGCGCTAGCAAGCGCTAGCGATTGGCAACTTGGCTAACCACCCAGGTCCTTCCGTTTCGGTAACAATAGACATGATGACTGGCAAGTCAAATCAGCATCTTTTTTCGAACTGTCAAAACGATCACCACTATGGAATTT
Source organism: Thaumatotibia leucotreta (assembly GCA_025490895.1). NCBI lineage: Eukaryota > Metazoa > Arthropoda > Insecta > Lepidoptera > Tortricidae > Thaumatotibia > Thaumatotibia leucotreta. The sequence continues at coordinate 40,964 of JALPQI010001350.1, read as the reverse complement.
TATATGAAATACTCAAAAGTGACGTCACGTTTGAGTACTGCCAAATGACCTACTCTTTTAAAAAGTTCTTTTCAATTTATTAAATAGAAGTTCTGTACAAAAATTACTGCAATCTACATCTTAGTAATAATTTCTTCGTGTATTATGTCGAGCATAATGTTAAATAATTTATTTTAACTACAGTCATCATCCCTATTGCGGGACGACAATGACGAATCCGATCGGTTGAAACGCTTCTCGAAGAATCACCATAACGTACTAATGCGATTCAATTTAGGTTCAGGGAAAGGGACAGAGATATACGACTCGTATAGAGATTTTTATAAATAACACTTTCTCATTGGTCAATTTTAAAGGCAACAGAAGTTACATTTTAGTGTGGCTGAACGCCATGATTCCGTACCACTCAAACAAAAAAAGTTACAAGCAGTCCGAGAAAAGTCTTTGAAATATTTTTCGAAACTTCGTATCTTACTATGAAATCTGTGTTAAGATATGACCTACCTACGGAACCCTGTACTGAGCATGGCCCGACATGCTCTTGGCCGGTTTTTTATAGGTACTGTTTGTCAGCAGAAAACAAAAAAATTGTAAACAAAGGCTGACTTTCCATAGCATTTGACGTCTTTGGCACATATTGTGAAACACGTCCGCAGATATATTTTTACGTAACTACTAATAAATATCAATAATTTTAACTAAAATTGTATGTTAATTCAAGGTCTAAAGCTTTAAGTTGGTGATTATGAAATAATGCAAGTTTTTAGGTTTGTTCACTTTTTTTTTAAATCTTATAGTGACGTATAGTTTGATATGTATATTGTATATCATTGTATTTACGGTAAGTGCCTATGCGTGGAGTGATACATGAAAATATTATTTATGACGATTTTATTCACAAAACCTTGCTGTAACAAACATCGCTTTATCATTTCAGGTACCACCTACGTTATTTATTACAATACTTGAAATTATCTCTTACTGTGACAACAATAACGGAAATTTCAAATAGGACATTAATCATGGGCAAAGTAACGAATTTGTCAGTTTTATGTATGTTCCCGTTGCTTGAATACTCGATGGCAACGACTTAAATATCGGTACCGGAGGTGCCACACCAAAGACGGTTATATAAATAAGACACGAACCACAGGGTGCTTAATACAAGTTGCCAATTGCTAATGCTTAATCGTCAATCGTAAACGAAAGTCGGCTAACTGTCTTTGTCGCACTAATATGAAAGAGGTAACTAATAGAAAAGAGGGAAAACTACGACACGCTACTAAGCGTTAGCAATTGGCAACTTGGCCAAGCATCCAGGGCCTAAACCTAAACGCACGTGCGTAAAGTTCTTTAGTTCCAAACACTTTGGTTAGGTGGCTTTGAGCAATACAGTAAAGCCTTTTTAGTAAAGATTCAAGTTTTCGCGCACTGTAATGACACAGTAAAATTAAATTGATATTAGAGACAAAGAAAACATGCTGTAAATATTTTTTATCGGTCTTTATTTTCAAAACTGTACGATTTATATGAAATCTAACTAACCTAACATAAAATAAATTGTTTTTTTAGTTTGGCAGGTAACGGAAATTAATGAGTTTCCTACTAAAAACTACACATATGAATGCTTGGTCATTTTATGCTTCCTTGTAGAAGTACAATTTCACTTAAGTAATTATCAAAATTATGCTTATGAACGCATCAGGAATGCCTATTATGATGACACTGCTGCCCATCACCAATCTTTAATAAATGAATGGTCAGTAACACTTCAATCCCTCAATAAACACTTACGACACCCACAGGAAAAGTTAACGTGGTGACAAATGTATTCTTACTAACGTTACCATGCGATCAAATACGACTTATTGCGACCTCTTCACCCAAGCTGCTGCAACCTATCAAAAATCTTTAATAAATGAATGGTCAGTAACACTTCAATCCCTCAATAAACACTTACGACATCTACGGGAAAAGTTAACGTAGTGACAAATATATTCTTACTATAGGACCATTCAGTCAAATACGACCTATTGCGATCTCTTCACCGAAGCTGCTGCTACCTATCACCAATCTTTAATAAATGAATGGTCAGTAATACTTCAATCCCTCAATAAACACTTACGACACCCACAGGAAAAGTTAACGTGGTGACAAATGTATTCTTACTAACGTTACCATGCGATCAAATACGACCTATTGCGACCTCTTCACCGAAGCTGCTGCTGCCTATCACCAATCTTTAATGTAACACTTCAATCCCTCAATAAACACTTACGACAACGACGGGAAAAGTTAACGTGGTGACAAATGTATTCTTACTAACGTTACCATGCGCTCAAATACGACCTATTGCGATCACTTCACCGAAGCTGCTGCTGCCTATCACCAATCTTTAATAAATGAATGGTCAGTAACACTTCAATCTCTCAATAAACACGACACCTACGGGAAAAGTCAACTTGGTGACAAATGTATTCTTACTATCGGACCATGCGGCCAAATATGACCTATTGCGACTACTTCACCCAAACTGCTACTGCCTATCACCAATCTTTAATAAATGAATGGTCAGTAACACTTCAATCCCTCAATCAACACTTACAACACCCACGGGAAGAGTTAACGTGGTGACAAATGTATTCCTACCATCGGACCATGCTGTCAAATACGACCTATTGCAACCTCTTCACCGAAGCTGCTGCTGCCTATCACCAATCCTTAATAAATGAATGGTCCGTAACACTTCAATCCCTCAATAAACACGACACCCACGGGAAAAGGTAACGTGGTCACAAATGTATTGTTACTATCGGACCATGCTGTCAAATACGACCTATTGCGATCACTTCACCGACGCTGCTGCTGCCCATCATCAATCTTTAATAAATGAATGGTCAGTAATACTTCAATCCCTCAATAAACACTTACGACACCCACGGGAAAAGGTAACGTGTTCACAAATGTATTCTTACTGACGTTACCATGCAGTTACGACTTATTGCAACCACTTCACCCAAGCTCGGTAAGTCCATTTAACAACAGAACTGGTGGCCCATGGGCTGACGTAGCGCGATAATAATTAATGAAGCTATCCCAAAACAAGTCATTAGGGTCCCCCGGGACACTTATTATACGATAGGAGGTCACCGTTGTAGGCTGTATTAAGAAATGAAGATAACTAGGACAAGTACCTACTTGTCATTGTACGTGGGAGGTAGGTTCTTTAAGTTTGCGAGAGTAAAATAATTTTAGGGCGTGGGCAGATATGATATTCTAAGTCCCTTTTTGTTTTAAGCGGAATTATTTATTTTTCTTATTATGTAGGTAAAATATTGGTCGATTGTAAAATAATTGAACAAAGTTAAAGGCTTTAATTAAATCAAAAATTAGGGCCTACGCTAATTAGTGCGGCCACCCGCCGCGGGCGCACGGTCGCGGATCACGCTCGCGTTACGTTGAGTTAGCGTTGTTCATACAATTTCAATTAAGTAGTCGACCGTACGTTCCGGTTAATTCGCGTTACATTTTTGTTACAAAGTTACCAATAATATATAGTTTGTTTGACTAACTTTCTTAACCACTAAACAATGAATAACTAAACGAATATTTTTTCCAAATTTTATATCGAAGTTTTGAAATGATTCTTTACAAAGGTTTCCATAGCTGCCTGTGTCATTAATGTACACAGTAGTGTCGGTAAATTTTGAAAATGATTAAATGAATAATCAATTTTGGTGTCATGTCCTTATTATTGCAAACAATGACGCACATTTTGTTCCATTACTGTTCATAACACAACGGAAACGATCGAACAGTCCTTCCCAAATACTTTCAAAAGCTGTAATTGCACATTCAATACTACAGTTGCCGAATTCTAAGAATTAACTTTCGACAGTTATAGATTAATCCTTATTAATATGAGGGTAAGATTCACCATATTTCCGATAGTTTTAATGTCATACATGTATAAGGCTCATTTCTAAACAGTCAAATGTTAATTCTTAGAAATCGGCAACTATAGTACTATTGAATGTGCAATTACAGCTTTTAAAATCGTCTGGGAAGGACTGTTTTCGAATGCATTTGGATAGAACGTAAATCGTATCTCGATTGTTTTAGAATTAAAATAAATAAATACTTGGGACATCTTACACTATTTACACTAATCGACCTAGTCCCACGGTAATTAAGGCTTGTGATATATGTACCAGGCGACGATATACATAATAGATACCTACTTAAATACATAGACAGCCATGACCAAGGAACAAATATTTGTGATAAATAAATACACAAATAATGCCCTCGCCGGGATTCGAACCCAGAACCTCCAGCTTCGTAGGCAGGGTTACTACCAACTAGGCTACGGAGGCTGACAAATAACATTGGCAGTCTTAAATTGACAAAACGTCAATCGAATTGCATAACAGAATCACTAGCATATTGATTGTGAACTGCCATTCTCGTGCATTGAACGGTAATGAGGTTTGCTCATTTTCCAATCCATTTCGCAGTGAAATCAGTAAATAACGCCAGATAAATCAGTTGGACTGTCACAGTGTATGTAGTACCACCAGAACTACATTTCTATTTATATTCAGTCCGTGTCCTGCTGGGTATAGGCCTCTTCTTTATTACGCCACTTTCCTCGGTCCTGTGCTAGTCGCATCCACTGTTTTGTTGCGGTTCGGCAGATGTCGTCGGACCATCTTGTCGGTGGTCTCCCAGCAGATCTTTTTGATATACTACATACAAGCTGGAAACTGGAAAACTGAGAGTTGAGTCAAGTTGAATTAATCCTACGGTGCGGACGATGCCATGATTAGCAATGTACAAGTTGCAGAACATTCTCAAAATTGCGGGAATATACTCGGAAATTTCCGAGAATTTACATGAGAATTTAAGAGTAAGTTCTCATTGAGAATGTTTCCATGAGAACTTATAAAAATGTGTTATAAATAATTATTTTAAATCGTAAATAAGTAAACAAGGCAGTAAATATAACTCATAAGGCACGTACCTAGTACGGTCTTGGCTTGATTAGATTATTTGTTAAATTGAGATTCCCCAGAACATTCTCTATGTAAGTTTTGCAGCTTCTCTTAGGCACAATGCTAGCCATGGTGCGTATTAAAATGCCAATTAAATAGCATAATAATATATCGTCGCGAACGAAAAAGAACTGTCTTTCTGGGGGGTTCCCATGAAATGCGATTCAGTTTAGGTTCAGGGAAAGGGTCAGTGAGATACGACTCACATAGCCTTGTCCCTATCTCTCGACCTCGTATTCATTAAAAATAATGACAGAAAGAAAAAAACTGAGCATAAAAAAGTCATTAATTTCTTGGATTAAAGAGCATTATTTATTTTTATTCGGTCAATTTTCATAATTTTGAATTTATGTAATTTTTGTGTTATTTCTAATCCGAATCATAAGTTCTTTCGATCCTAATGAGAAAAAAAAGTCGTATGGATGTTTTCCCTATTTTGTTACCTTGTTACATTTAACAAGGAAAGAAAATCGGAAAAATTAAGGAAATTTTGGGAGTTTTTTTTTCTTTTTGTGATCAACAGAGCTCGTGAATTTTAAGTAGAAATACCCTATTATTTATCCATATATTTAAAATTATGAAAATAGACAAAATAAAAAGAAAATGACAGCAGCAGCATTCGTAGTTCAGTCGGTAGTGTTCCTGCATGAGTTCAAATCGCCATGAGGCCATCCTTTTGCGTATTCATTGATGATATTTTTTTTTCCTAACTAGTGCGGAAAAGTAAACTTTGCGTACGCTTCACGTGCGTAAATTTCTCTTTTTAAGGCACTTGTTATGAAAAAAGTCGTTCGATACACGTGTAAAAAACTTCTTTTTAACACGAGTGATTGTCGCCCTCGTTTCACTCGGGCTCCAACTTTCATCCTAGTCGAAAAATATTTTTTTTTGCACTTGTATTGAAATGTACTATTATATTTCTGTTGAATTGTCCCAGGACATTTACGTACTGGAAAATAAGTATAATCGCAACCTCCACAAGTTCTACACTCTACAAGAGGCTTTTTTTCTATTCGAGGATTTTTATTAGTAATTTAATTACAACCCGTATTAGGTAAATATAATAATAATATATTATCAAGAACCATATTTTGCACGCATGGAGCGCAGCGCCAACAAACTGTCTGGCGAACGACTGGAGTTTGGCGAACACTTTATTTATAGGTATTTTGTATTTTCGATGTTAAATAAATTAAAAAAGAATATATTTTGATCCCACTGGCTTATTAAATGAGTTGCATTTAATTATGTCACCAGACTCATCCGACCCAATATGTGTCAGCATTTTGAGTTGCATTCTGTTGTGATATGTTTGATGATCAGGCACTATCACTACAATACAATACAAAACTCTTTATTGCACACCTCACACGTAATAAAAAAGTACACAAAAAAATACAAGAAACAGAGGTCACAAAAGGCGGCCTTATTGCTAAAAACCGATCTCTTCCAGACAATTTTTCACTACTTGTTTTTTTTTAATGGCCTAACCAGGTGCGTGCAGATCACATAACATCAAATTCCTACCACATTTTAAAGACAAACGGGTCTTAATCGCGTAAACTTACGTTTAATTATATCCTGACGTTTCGGGCATGACGTTACACCCGTGGTCACTCATATTTGAAATACCCGTTTGTCTTTAAAATATGAGTGATAATCGTGAAAGTTTAAAACAATAAATTCCTACTAGTTCGTATAACATATTAAAATATCATGGAAACGATCTTACACAAATTGTCATAGTCCCACGGTTAGCTCAATTAAGGTTTGTAACGTTGATAAATACAAAGTAAATAGCAAAAAAATTATACATTAATTAAAAGTATTTATTGAAAACAAATTTAACGTCTTATGACGATCCAAATCCAAATTTTCTATGAGCGATCAACAATACGAACCCATTAATTAACCTATATCTTTTTTGTTCCGTTTTTAGGGTTCCGTAGTAAACTAGGAACCATTATAGTTTCGCCATGTCCGTCTGTCCGTCTGTCCGCAGCATACAGTCTGGCAAAAAAGAGTACTTAGAAATTAAAAAGTGGCAACATTGTAGTGTCGTCCCGTTTTCACACGCATATTGTTTTGAAAGACGACACTACGATGTTGCTACTTTTTAATTTCTACTCTTTTTTGCCAGCTCCGTGCAATTTAGTACAGGTGTAGATATTAATCATGCCAACAAAGTAGTACAATCGACAACACAGCTGTGGATACAGACAAAGTGCCAGAAATATGTATACACAGGTGTGTAAAGGTTTATATCCAGGCAATAAAGTTCTGTGTACATATTTTTGGCACTTTGCCTGTGTTCACAGGTGTGTTGTTGATTATACAATAAAATCTTGAAAAATATTTTTTTTTCGGGTACCTCTCCAACTGGTGAAGTGGGGATGATTTTTTTTATTTGCTGTTATTCTATAGTGTGGGATATCATTGAATAGGTCTCTTAAAAAGTCAATATTTTCGTTTCGCACTCTAGCCTAGAAGTGAATAATCAAGATCAAGTGCGGGTAGTTCGAAAAACCCGCGCAGCTCGATGGTGTTGATACATTCTCTCGCCAGTCTGCCTGTGTCCACGGGTGTAACGTCATGCCCGAAACGTCAGGATATAATTAAACGTAAGTTTACGCGATTAAGACCCGTTTGTCTTTAAAATATGAGTGATAATCGTGAAAGTTAAAATCAATATAAAAATTATAAATATTGGATGTCATATACCAAAGAAAGAACGACCAAGATCACCAACATCCGAGGTGGGTACCCCACTATCCAATATTTATAATTTATATAGTATGAAGTAGTGTAAAAAAATAAAAAAAAAACACAAATCAAAATATTTCATATTTTCTTCGGTTACCGCGAGGAGTACACATGAAATAAAAGTATGAAAACGGATAAACTCGCGTATATTAACTATTTTTAACTTCATTCCGACGTTTCGAACAATTTACAGACTTTTTTTTGTCATCCGCAGACCACGAACCCTGTAAAGTGTTCGAAACGTCGGAATGAAGTTAAAATTAGTTAATATACGCGAGTTTATCCGTTTTCATAGTTTTATTTCAAAATATTTAGTTAATAAATAATTTTATTTGTGTTTTCACAATGCGTGCAATATACACGGTGCTCGCGAGCATTGCGAAAGATTTTAACTGTGCAATCTAGGCATCAAAATAAACATAAAATATTATGAGACCAAAAGTTAATTCCACCAAAAAAAAAAATTTTTTTTTCTATTTTTTAGTCCTTTTGAATACTTCTTAACATTTCCAGTACTTTTTATCATAACAACAATTTGTTTAAATTATTTATTTCAATTGTTTTTTTAGATACAGGTTATTTCGTCAAGTCTATTCGTATTTTTTGATTGTCATGCAAAAGGTGTGGTAATATTAGAACACATTGTGGTGGCATTGTAATCATAAAGAAGTTAAATGACGAGTTACGTCGAAAAACTTATTTCGAAAAAAGGTTGATTATCTCTGAAACCAAGCCGAATCCAGGAAATTTTATATAACATTAAAGACTCTAAATGTGGTCAGGAATCCAGCATTAAAATCTTTCGGAATGCTCACGAGCACCGTGTATAAAATTAGAGTTAGAGGGGGGTCTAAAATCGCCTAATGTTTCGAGAAAAGTTTGATCCGGCATGCCATTTTCTTGCTCGACTTGGCGAGGGCACTGCCGTACCCTCAGATTCCAAGCTCTCGATTAACACTTTCATTGCGGACGAGTGCTACGCGCTACGCTCGTAGCCGATCCCGTGATTTTTCCGCTTTGTAGCGAAAAGCCTATAAGTTGGGACCCTTTAAACGAAGCGTGAAGAAGCATCTAGCGGGCCAGCAAGGCGGTGGCAACTAACAGGTTACTGATTGTCTCCTGTTCGTTGCCGCCGCGATTTTGGAACTCGACTCGGGAGTTCCTCGCGCTCAATGTGTTAATTCATGGTGCCCCAACATTGGATATCATTTCCGTTAATGTTATAGTCATATCCCTTAATCGAAGGGACGACGATTCGTTTCGACAATCCGCGAAGGCCGAAGGCCGAGCTCCGCGTAGGGTCGAAGGCCCGAAGCGTCCCTCAGAGGCCTGACAGCTTGCGAGGCCGAAGGCCGAGCTGCAGAAGTCCAGCTCATGAGCCCAATAACAGCGATAAAAGTAAAAAATAATACAAATCAATAAAAACAAAATAAAAGAAAATAAAAAACACATCTCCCCGGCCTCGACCTCAGTTGACCTCGCGCACAGAGCAAAAAACTAGTTCTATCTTATAGACATATTGATAAGACCGAAAGGGACAAACAATACTTAGCGCTTTGCTAAGGTAAGAGACGTTTATGAATAAGAGGGACAGAATACTAAAATATCAAAGAGAGAAAAGTGTTCATCATTATCATATCAGCCGAAAGATGTCCACCGCTGAACAAAGGCCGCCCCTAAAGATTGCCACAATGACCGGTCCTGTGCCATCCGCATCCAGCGTCAGTCCATCTTGTGAGGGGCCTACCCACGCTGCGCCTTCCGGTACGTGGCCTCCACTCGAGAACCTTCCCGCCCCAACGGCGATCGGTGTTATTATTATATTTTTCTACTTCCGTACTTTTATCTGTCATTTACAAGGCCGTGAACACACCTTTAATCTCCTACCTTACAGATATCAAGATAAGTGTACATATTATAATATTGTCTATTCCTTATAAACGCATTCGGGCATACACGCAATGCGTTTTTGGATTTTAAGACACCTCGTGTAAACAAGACGTAATGAAATACATGGCTGCCAACCCAATTTTAAATGTCATTTCTGATGAATAGTAAACCATAGTGGAGCTTGCTTTTTTAATTGACATTTCCCGCCCGACCTTGATGGTTAATAAAATTGTGTTTGACTAAGAATATTTCTCAAATTTTAAATTTTATTTTAAATTAAGCGTGTGGTCGTAGAAAAAGGTATTGTATGCAACATTGTTAAACTGAGTCAAAAATGCTCGTGGCGTCTTTACCCACGCCACTCATCTTTTTTGACCTCTTTTAAACAAGGTTTGCATAAAATACTAAAATTAAACATTTTGTAATAATGTGAAAGCACTATCATTATAATTATAGTCTTGTAGGGTCATAGAGGTTTTTACGGAAAATCTAAACTACGATTAAATAACTGAATCATTTACTGTTGAACTTTGAAAAATAAATAAAGGTCATAGATCACACGTGCTCAGTTCATTGTTCATTCCATTCCAAGTTTTATAAGTCAGTCTTTACCGAATGGCATTATAAATATATCAAATTAAATTCTTAGTATTCAATCGAAGCTTTGTGAAATCCTTTTGGGCAGCTTTTGAAGTTTTTATTTGCCTTTGAGAAGGCTTTTAAAATGTATATGTGAATGACCGTCTCGTGAGATTGGAGAATATTAAATTACGTTTATTTTCGTAGTAGAAATAAGTACATATTTAAAGGAGGTATTTAGTTTCAAAAAGCTCTGGAATTTTACATAAGCACTTTATGTAGTAGTTCTTTTCTGCAAAGTTAATAATTTATTACTCCGAGACGAGTATCTAAATATTACGAAGAACGCCTTAAACGTATTGAAAAATATTAATTAAATTCGAATAATTACTGTACGGATGATGATTACTGTTGATGATGGGCAGCAGCGTCATCATAGTGGACACATTACTGCGATCGCCAATCCGCTTGCCCAGCGTGGCGATTATGAGCATTTTCCTCCTAATGCGTCTATACGCATTGTTAATAGGAGAGGCCTACGTCCTGCAGTGGACTATCATAGGCTGTTGATGATGATGATGATGATGACTGTATGGAAAAGAATAGGTACATTCGTTGTCGCACCTTAATATCAAAGTGTAATTTTTCACACACGTATGCATTTTAATCGTGTACTCAGAAGCGAACTCAGAATACAAACGTGAGCATTTTTGTTAAACGTCCCTCTTCGACGCTAACCTTAAGCGCGAATTGAGCTTGTATGTTTATATGGATCATCTATCTACAAAGAGGGACGTTTTACTATATAGGCTCTTAAATACAGGGTGAAACATGAGTCGTGAACAGTAATACGTTTTTCTAACACTAGAAACAACTAACAATTGAATGCCTCACAAGTTACTTAGAAATAGTCATGTTTTATTTTTTTTTTATTTTTTTGTGGCTTTTTCTAATTTTTAAGGTGTTTTTTAGAAAGGATAACGCTACCTAAGCTATTTAAAATGTAAAATGTAATAAATATCATTTAATTTTACACGAAATGACAAAATTGCCGTTATTAATTACTTCAATTTGAAGAGGTAGTTTAAATTATTCCATTAATTTGTCTTCAAAATCCCTTTGGATATCCTAAAGCCATATACGTAGGTATAAATACTAAAACATAAACCCAAAAAAATAAATAAATAACTTGTACATTTTTAAGTAACTCGTGGGACATTTAATTGATAGTTGTTTATAGAGTTACAAAAACGTCACGACTCATGTTTCACCCTGTATATAAATTGTCAAGCCTTAACGCCTCTAGAACGATAAAAAAATCTGAACGGACCTTAGTTGCCATACGATAGAGGCGTGCTCAGATATTTTTGAGCGTTCCAGGTGCAACGATATATCTGGATGCTTAGCCAAGTTGTCAATCGCTAACGCTCAGTATCGTATCGCAGTTTTCCCTCTCTGTCTCTCTTTCGTATTAGTACGACAAAGACAGTTAGCTGCGTTTCGTTTACGATTGACGATTAAGCGTTAGCGATTGGCAACTTGTCTAAGCACCCTGATGTCGACTGTAAATGAAAAGTTGTCTGAAAATAAAACATTTTTATTTTTATTTATTTATTTATTAAATTACTCATAAAGCTGAGCACTCTATGATCTCCAACTCTGTGTCGCAGTACTCACGGACAAACCAATTAACAAACATGCCTAAAACTGGTGTTTGCAAGCACTCGTCCACATGAAGCCTGGAATTCCAGGAATTATGCCTATTTTAGCGCTAAAACTGTCTCCTACAAACTGCAATTACATGCCGGCACGAATTTGCATAAAGTACGTTGTTGCGTGTAGGGCAAAGATTAAATGTGGGCAAAGCAGACATTGATCATTTGCGCTTTATTCTAGTTACCTATAGTTCCATGGTGAAAAATTCGCTATCAAAGAAGTTTGTGTTACTTATTTGACCTCTGCCCTTCACGGATGTGTTTAAGTGATCCGTATGTGACCACCTGTGACTGTGACCATCGACGGTAGAAAGGCTAATTGACTTAACCGACATTTTATGAACTTTACAGAAGAGCCGTTTAAAGTTTTATCTTTTAGAAAAAAAATCGCTACAAAAAAAGTAACAGGTATATTGTAACGCAACTGCCATCAAATATTCAAGATATAAAGGCGCATACTTTGGTTCCTACCTTGATAAAATTAGTTTATTATGTCTCGAAATAAAGGTCGCTTAAGACAAATCTGCTAACAATGAGAGAAAGACTAATTTTGAGTCTGCCTGCGACCACGGGTGTAACGTCATGCCCGAAACGTCAGGATATAATTAAACGTAAGTTTACGCGATTAAGACCCGTTTGTCTGTAAAATATGAAAGACTAATTGGTTCAAATACCAACAGCATCTGCCGCCGGAGGCAAGTCAAATTACTGTAGTGTACAAGTGCACTTTTTTAAAAAGAAGGCTAAATGAGCTAAGCGCTATTTTTTCTAAACAACGGGGTAAGGCTAAACAGTCTAAGCGATTCTTTAATGGAAATAAGTGGCGATTCTAATTGACTTAATGACACACATTCATTGAAAAACGGATTGCTTAAATCTCAGGAATTATATGAATATGATTAAACATGGTGGTTGAAGCTCGGATATTTAGAGACAAAGGTATAATTACTCTGCAGGTCTAAAGAAAATAAAATGAATGAAAATCGTTTTTCTCAATTTTTATTGCTATATAAAGAAAAGTATTTGCTTCTAATAACATAATTAGATAGTTATTTGGCAGAATCAGTCTTAGAAAAATTGCGGATATTGATTACAGCGTTTCATCCGCAATAACCTTTCTGTCGCTTTTATTAGAAAAAAATGCTCTTTTTGCCTAACATCTTTAATTAATTTATTACTACGCTTGATACGTTACATTTTTTAATCTTAATTTTTATTATATCTGTAGTCAGTTTTTTTTACAAACACTTTAATTATTATTAAATAATCAAGAAATAAAAATGAAAATAATTAAATTATTTCATAATGTGAAATACACGATTTCAGTATCACACACAAATCACTACGGCACATGCGCCTACCGGCACAGACTACAAGTGATTGATGCGCCCGCGCGGGGGGCGGCGGTATGTATAGGCGAGCGGCTCAAAAAGCGCCAACGGCGGCAAGAGTGTGATTGTACCGCCGAGTCAAAAGTTTCTCATAGAAATTTTTGATGATTTAAGCTACACTGATATGATGCATTATGATTTTATTATAAGGATTTAAATGACACAGGTCAAACAAATATTCTATTTCAACCGACATTCTCATCTATAAAAAGAGGTTCAAAATGCTTAAGTAACATACATTTTATGGTTTAGGGTTTTTACGTATTTGGTTGAAGCGACCCATGCCCTAAAAAATTGGGAAGAGCTAAATGGTTCAAGCGACATGCTTCTTTTATTTTAAATGGAGGCTAAATGCTTCAAACGCCTATGGTGGCACTTTTTTAATGAAGTATAATTGACTTAAACGACTATGCTCGTGTGTGATGGAGTAAAGCCAAAAGGTTCAAATCAAAACGAATGGCAAAGTTGGGAAAGTAAAAACCACTTAAGCGGGAACCAACCAAACATGTTTGTGGGTCAAGTCACGTTTCATTCAAAAATACAATTTTTTGTGTTGCTTCATGCCTTGATTTTTTTAACGCTGTACCAAATTTCAGAAGTGTTAACCGCCATCAAAATCGTCTGATCGCTATGAAACCGAGCTCAATCGACGGAGAAAAATCTGCCGATTCCGATGACATAAATAACTCAATATCGCCCAAAGTGTCGCTTAAGCCAATTAGCCTTTCTACCGTCGATATGTGACCTGGGGCCCATTTCTAAAAAACTTGTAAATACAAGTGGAAGTCTCTTTTTGACACTATTACTTAAGATAACAAGTTACAAGCTTTCGAGAAAGGGCCTTAGTGGGTATTTTTTTGAGATTTCAGGGCTACTTACAATGAGATATTACTTCAACTGAAGTAGAAAGATGCAAGCATTATAAATGAAGAAAAATCTTACAATATTCTATTTCGTTTCACCGTTCCCGGAGTAGAGTTTGATTCACGTTCCGGTTGCAAATTGAGCTGAAATTTATTATGTCCGTTATTGCACATAGGCATGCACTAGCCTTTAAAACACGCACTTAGTAAATATAAAAAGTAAAAAAATCTTTAGGCCTGTTTAAGGGTTAATCATTTTTTTTCTTTTTTATGTTGGCACAACAAAGTGGCTCCACTCCACCTGATCGTAAGTGAAAAGTAGAGCCCAAATCGCGGCGGCAACGAACAGGAGACAATCAGTAACCTGTTAGTTGCCACCGCCTTGCTGCCCCGCTAGATGCTTCTTCACGCTTCGTTTATAGGGTCCCAACTTATAGGTTTTATTTGGAAACAACTCTACACTCGGGGCCTTTAAGAATACGAGTCAGGTGCAATTTTTAATAGAAAATACTGCAAACGTGTTGATTTCAAACAGAGTTTTCAAATATTTACACGATAAGTAGATTCCTTTTTAACATTCAACTAAATAAAATGAAATGACAACTTTTACAACTTTTTGAATCGTTATATCTCAAAAACGGTGGCTCGTAGAAAAAAGCATTACTAAATTTTTTGTAGATAATATTATGATCTACAATTTTGTCTAAAGTATTTTTATGATAAAATTTACCGTTTTGCTGAATATCACGAAAAACTCATTTTGTGAAAAAAAACTTATCCATACAAAAAGGTACGGCATGTATACACACAATGTATGAAAGTCATTTTTGTTACGATTTCGGGGTTGGTCCCATAGTAAAAGTTGCTCAGTATAGCCTTAACTATCTCCCATTTCCGTAAAGGTCCCTCGTCGAATTCCACCTTGTATATTTTTTCCATACAGGGAAAAGATGGGGAACTTTCAAATTTTGTTTTTAATGATAAGTAATTTAAACAATTTTACCGATTTTCAGCTCGGTGGGAATTTAGGTAACTTTACTCTTATTTTTTGGTTTAATTTGACCGGACTAATATCTGTCACTATTTTCTTACTAAAATAAATAATTTATTATATAAATATAAATATTTCACATCAAGAATGTCATATCTTGTATCTTGCACAATACATCTGTGGCATAGGTATGAGATCCTGCGGTTGTATAAATTCTTCATGATGCCACGTTACGATATGGCACCTGCATAATCGCAACGCGTAATATCAGTCGTCTAGGTTTAGGTATTACAGTATTTAACATTCTAGAATAGACGCAGTTTCAAAGGCCGATTAAGGGTAGTTTGCAAAAAAATATACATAGTTTCTTAAAGACCTTTAATATGAATAAAATTTAACGTCATAATTTTGTGTTATAAATCTTGGGACATCTTACACAAATCGACCTACTCCCACGGTAATCTCAATTAAGGCTTGTGATGTGGATACCGACCAAGCGACGATATATATAATAGATAGATACGAGTACATATAGACACCTACTTAAATACATAGACAGCCATGACCAAGGGACAAATATTTGTGATAAATAAATACACAATTAATAATGCCCTCGCCGGGATTCTAACCCGGAACCTCCAGCTTCGTAGGCAGGGTCACTACCAACTAGGCTACGGAGGCTGACAAGGTGTTACGAAGTATTTTTGTGTTTCATAAAAATGTTCTTACTTATCTTCGGAGAACTTCCTCAGTACACGGTGTTGAGCGCAAAGGGTACTATAATTATATACATTGATTTAAATTTTCACGATTATCACTCATATTTTAACGACAAACGCAACTAGATGTTGGTACATTTTCTCGCCATTCTGCTTGCGAGCACGGGTAGCAATGTACAAATTGCAGAACATTCTGAAAATTGCGGGAATATACTCGGAAATTTCCGAGAATTTTCATGAGAATTTAAGAGTAAGTTCTCACTGAGAATGTTTCCATGAGAACTTATAAAAAAAAGTTATGAAGATTATTCGACAATTTATTACGATTCATTTGACAATTGAATAAACGAGGCGTAAAAAATACTTGCAGTGTGGTGACGGCAGTAAGAATACATTTGTCACCACCCCAACTCCTCCTGCGGGTTTCGTAAGAGTCGACTAAGTGATTGAAGTGTCACTGACCATTATTTGATAAAAGACTGATGATGGGCAGCAGCGTCATCATAGTGGACACATTACTGCCATCGCTAATCCGCTTGCCCAGCGTGGCGATTATGGGCACTTACCTCCTAATACGTCTATACGCATAATTAATAGGAGAGGCCTACGTACAGCAGTGGACTATTTATATATTATTATACATCGGCTGATGATGAATTTTGAGTTACGAAGTATTTTTGTGTTTCATAGAAATGTTTTTACTTATCTTAGGAGAACAAAATACATTGATTTAAACTTTCACGAGTATCACTCATATTTTAACGACAAATGCAACTAGATGTTGGTACATTTTCTTGCCAGTCTGCTTGCGAGCACGGGTGTAACGTCATGCCTGAAACGTCAGGATAATATCAAACATAAATTTATGTGACCCTCAAACTGGCAAATTATAAATAAAAACGTGCATTCTAGCCTCCTCGCCATTGTGTAGGTAGAGCAGCAAATTCTGTCTTTAAAAAAATACAAAAAGTGGGTTTGACTTTGTTCATTGTGACGAAAATTGCCAATTTAAGGGTTAAGACCCATCTGTCGTTAAAATGTGCCAAAGGTCACTGTCTCATGTGTAGTCTTGTTTTCGGGACACCTCACTCACACTTTTCTAGTTTAGACCTCTGCATTAGCAAAGTCCCAAAGTAATGGTAAATTGGTTATGTTCATGACTATAAATATCCAGCGTGGGCAGGTTAGACCAAGCTAGGGTGTCACAGCCACTGGGACGCTATTTATTGCGAATGTCACACAAACGACCAATTACGTCGCTCGACGTCCCACTTGACACGGTCACGGCTTGGCCACGAGACGCGGCGGCGAGCGGGGGCATAAGCGCAGCGGTTCATGAAACCATAGACGTTTGGGCACGAAATCGTGGAATTAGCGGCCGTCAAACGGTAACGTAAATGTTTTCAGTATTGGCGGGGGCAGGTGCGCATCGCTACGCGTAAAAAGATACAATCAATAATAGCAAGTCGATTTCAAGAGTTGTGGAGTTTCCGGACTATTGTGGTAGGCGAACGTCTTAAGATTATCACTCATATTTTAAAGACAAACGGGTCTTAATCGCGTAAACTTACGTTTAATTATATCCTGACGTTTCGGGCATGACGTTACACCCGTGGTCGCAGTACCCCGTGACCCGTGGTCGTGGTGCCCGTAACGCCAGGATAATTAAACGTATGTTTACGCGATTAAGACCCATTTGTCTTTAAAATATGAACGTCTTAAGGTTGTAGTAGCTTCGAAACATTAAATACAGATGTCGCTAGTGATTAGTTTTGTAATACCATTTGCTAAATTCGCTGTGATTCACAGAAAGTCGTCACATGTAATTGGAAGCACGTTGTACTGGTAATTTAGAGGATGCGGATGTGAATCCAGTGACAACCAGAGTCTTTCGCTGTTGATTTTTCCTATGGCAAGCACATCTGTTATCTTATCTTATTGGTGGGGCCCTTACGGATACACTTCGACCCATTGGGATCTTTTGTGTAATTGAACCGTTTCGCCTACCCCAGGAATTGTTCTAACAACTCAATAAGTTTGAGGATCGACCCTAGCAGTAGCGTTTTGACCTCCTTCGGTTCCAGATAGCCGGTTCCAAAGTCCTTCATCCTTTGTCTGGTGAGGGCATGACATTCGCACATCAAATGTTTCATTGTCTCCTCTTCTTCGCCACACATTCTACAGTCTATGCTGTCAGAAAGACCCATTTTGGCCAAAAGAGTTTTGACCCCAAAACACCCCAAGCACATCTGTTACGACATTGTGAGATACAATAAAGTTGAATTGAAACTATTATGGATCACATCACCTTTACAACAACTACCAGATCTAGAATAGCTACGCAAAAATGGTCTTAGAAGACCTTCCCAAGATTTTAAATTAATGAAAATTGGCGTTTACAGATTTTGGAAAAAACATACAGGGTGCGAGAAAATGGTAATTTTACACAAACTTTTTTTTGATTCCAATTGATCCTGTTTCTGTTTTGTTGTATGGGACCAAAAAAGTTTTCGGCTAGAAAAGCCGCAAATCGAGATTTGAAATTTCCTTAAAAAGTGCATTTTTTTTTCACGCTTAATTTTTTATATAGTATTTAGTTTGATGTGTTATGCGAGAGTGATTATCCAAGGAGCGTTTCAATTGCTCGGATTCGTCATTGTCGTATTACAGCGAAGGAAAGACGAGTAGCAACAACATTGATTATGCTAGACTTGGTTTTGGTGCTGATAATACTTAGGGAGATGACAATGATGAAATAAAAACACGGACCGGCCCGCTATCCTTTATACCTAAGGGGTTTCGTATGGGTTTTGCATTAACCCATAAGGCTTAACTCACCTTCACTGGCAAAACCTTTACATGTTGCTTTTAAAGCCCATAGCCATTCATTTCTTTGAAATTTTGGTTGAGCTTGGCTATGTAAACTGTATGGCTATGTAAACTTATCGTCATACGTCAAACGCCACGACCACATCGGTTTCGATACTTTATAACGTGTAAATTAAATAATACAATGTGTAGCATTAATAGTGAAGTGTTTTTAAAGAAGTGTAAAGATACTCTCTCCACACTAAAGAAAGAACACGCTAATACAGCTGTTATAGCTCAGGATCTCAATAAGAAACTTGCGGAACAACAAAAACTCATTGAGTCATTATGCGAGTAAATTACGAAGGTCGAAGTATCTCAAGTGTCGAAGAAATTGTTGAAGCCCGCACCAATGACATCCGTCTCTACAAGAGCAAAAGCGAAAGCGCAGGCCAGTCTGAATAGCGTTTCAACCCCAACGACCAATGAGAAACTAATAACATCGCCAATACCAACTCAATCAGCCAATGAGAAACCATTGTCATGCCAAACACCAATGAGCGACGGCGAACGGCCCGACGACAGAGTAGCGGATATGATCAACTCTGCTGCAACAACTTCACTTAGTCGTACTATGTCGCCGTTAAATGAAATTCAAGTTAAGAACCAAGTAATATCTTCTAATAACATACAGACAAGGTCGCCTCAAAAACGAAAAAAGCTTAATAATTTGCTAATAAAAGGTAGCGCACTCAATACCACCGTAAGCGGAGTTGCAACCATAAAATTTGTTCATGGATGCTTTTTTAGCACAGATACAAGTACCGAGACTATTGCGGAACACCTCAACAGCATCCACACTGCGAACTATTTAGTGGAACTCATTCCATCAAAACGGGATGACTATAAGTCTTATAAAATTGGTATACCGGAACATATATATGAACTTTTTATGTCTCCATCAGCATGGCCAA
This sequence comes from Thaumatotibia leucotreta, assembly GCA_025490895.1. Taxonomy (NCBI): domain Eukaryota; kingdom Metazoa; phylum Arthropoda; class Insecta; order Lepidoptera; family Tortricidae; genus Thaumatotibia; species Thaumatotibia leucotreta. Next base: position 21,217 of record JALPQI010001350.1, on the reverse strand, counting down.
TGAATGTCACGATCAACCAGTGGCAGCCCGTTCTATTCAAGAGAAATACGAGAGGAAAACGTAAGTCGACTACTACACCCACAGAAACCACGAGTGACAGTATCTAATAGTCTGACTATTTGTCATCAAAATACCAGAAGCGTCACAAGTAAAACTCAGCAGCTTGAGCTATTACTAGCCAATGAGTTGAAATGCGACATACTTTGTATTACTGAGCATTGGCTAAAATCTCAAGAAATCAAAGCCATCAATTTCCCTACCTATCAGCTAGGATCGAGCTTCTGTAGAAAAGCAATGGAACACGGAGGCTCAGCTATTTATGTTAAAAACAATATTATATTCAAAGAACGCCTAGACATATGCAAATATTCTGTTGAACACATCTGCGAGGTCTCTTGCATCGATATCTTAAAGTCAAATACACTTGTTGTTTGTATATATCACTCAAATCTTAGCAATTTCGATTGTTTTACTAACTGTTTCGAAAACTTACTAAAAAAACTATCAGACCAACATAAGAAATGTATAATAATGGGCGACTTTAACGTTGATTACTTAGTAGACTCTAAGCAAAAATGCACTTTGGAGGACTTGGTCAGTTCATTTGGGTTCTCGCAACTAGTTAACTTTGCCACGCGTCAGATAGGGTCATCAAGTACCTGTTTAGACCATGTTTACATAAACAGCTTATTAAATTCACACGAAACAGTAATTTCACCAATTATAACACATGTATCTGATCATGACGCACAAAAAATTACGTTAGAAATCCGAGTAGACAGAACTGGAAGCACACTTACCCGTCAATTTTCGAAGAACAGGCTCGATTTGTTTAAGCACGCCGTCTCTTCGGTCGACTGGGAATGTATTGAGAATAAGTATCAAAGCGATCCCATAGCTCACCTCTCACACATTATCTATACCTTAAATGGCAAATCTAACACGTGCTTTCCACTAAAAAGAAATCCACATAATCGTACGAATCTTTGTCCCTGGATAACTCATGATATTATTATGCAGAAACAATTACTGGATGACCTTTTACGTTTAGTTACACAGAACACAAATAATAAACACACTGCGTTAATAATTCTATCATTATCGTTGAAATTAGAGGAGTCCCTCAAGCGCGCCGAACAAACATACTACTACAACACTCTTAAAAACAGCACCAATCAACAAAAAACTTTATGGCAAATAGTAAACAAGTCCACAGGTCGCACCTCACAAAAAAATCAGTGCACTCTTAATGCACTGCGCGACACCGATGGAATGCACTATGAGTCGCAGCACAGATTGGCTAATGATGTAAACACTTTTTTTCTATCTGCCGCCGCCGCCGTTCATGCGCCTACCGCGAATCCAGCCGAAGCTAATAAATTGTTATTATCGACAACCCACCCGAGTGACGTGTCATTTTACATACAACCTGTTACTGGGAAAGAGTTATACGACATTGTCATGAAGAAAATCGCTTGCAAAAATACACTAGACATCTATAACATTTCAACTAAACTTCTTAAGATATCATTACCTTTTATATTACACCAATTAATTAACATATTCAACTACCTAATTAGACGTGGGGCATACCCGTCTATATTAAAAAAAGTCAAAGTTATACCTATTTATAAGGGAAAGGGCCAAACAGATGACATCACGAATTACAGACCAATTAGTATAATTCCGGCAATAGGTAAACTTTTTGAATACTGTATTTGCCAAAGATTAACACTTTTCCTCGAACGCAATCATATACTGAGCGATAAACAATACGCATACAGAAAAAACAGGTCCTGTACTAATGTTATACGCGATACAGTACACAAAATAATGTTAGCAAAAGAGAACTCGTGCCATGTCGCCATTTTATTGTGCGATATGACCAGAGCTTTTGACCTATGCAACCATGACGTATTGTCAAACAAACTTGATCATGCTGGCATAAGGGGTCCAGCTCACAGGCTGATGATGGACTTTTTGAGCCGGCGGCAGCAGGTAGTAGCCTTAAATAATGGGGATACTCAGTCGGAGTATGGGGGCGTTGACATTGGAGTGCCCCAAGGTTCGTCGGTAGCCAATCTGTGTTTCTTAATTCAAGTAAATGACTTACCCACTATTGTGAAAGGTGACATGTACCTATTTGCAGACGACTCCTGTGACATCTTGACAGCCCGCTCACTCGAAAGCTTAGAGGCTGTAATAGTTGAGGACACCCAACGTATGCAAAACTGGTTCACACTAAATGGTTTAGTTCTCAATCTAGCCAAAACGCAAGTAATACATATCCACCTCGGAGGCAGACCTCCCAGGCCTTTGGCAATGCATATCGATGGAACAAACATTACCCAGATACAGCACGCTAAATTCCTGGGAGTAACTATTGATTCCGCCCTCAAATGGGACCACCACATTGACGTTCTATGTGGCAAGTTATCTGGTGCGTGCTTCGCTTTAACGAACCTTGCGAATATACTACCGCACCAGCAACTGCGCACAAGTTACTTCTCGCTGTTCCATTCCGTCATGAGTTACGCCTTGGAGTCATGGGGTACAGCAGCAGAATGGCACCGAGTGTTCGTCATACAAAAGCGTGCCATAAGAATTATCGCGAAAACCCTGCCAGGTACACCCGCTAGACACCTATTCACGCAAATTAAAATACTCACCCTACCATCACAATATATTTTCAACGTAGCTAAACATGTACACACACACATACATACTTTTGAAGTGAACAAACTGACTCGCACACGTTTAGGTAGTAAAGAAAGATTGCTGCCCGCATCCCACAGACTGGCCAAGTCGTCCAAGACAATGCAAGTTGTTGGTCCAAAAATTTACAATGCACTTCCCATTGATATCCGTACATTAGAGGATCACAATGTATTCCAAAATAAATTAAAGAAATGGCTCATTTGTAATGCATTTTACACTGTGGATGAATTTTATGACGTATGCGATAAATAATAATTAAGAATTGTTTATATAATTTACTCTGATGACATACTTATAAATATATATTTTTTATTATTGTACCAATAACTATTAATTTATACTAATTGAATTTATTATATCATGAATTGTATTCTTCGAATGATGAAACGTTGACATGTAATATTGTAATATTATGAATAAATGAGTATGAGTATGAGTATGTAACTTGTAATACAAGTGGAAATCTCTTTTTATCGGCATCAATTAGATAAGGACTTCCGCTTGTATTTCAAATTACAAGTTTTTGATAAACAGGCCCCTGGAAACCACAGTTACCAAAGGCAAATGAGTGGCTATATAAAGGCTAACACCGGTATCCCAATACCCTTACAAAACCCTTATCATTCGCGTACATTGGAAACTTTTTGATATTTGACAGCTTAGCCACGCCCTGTTATGGTCTTATGGTCACTGCATCGTCTGTGAGTCGTTTTGTGGCGCACTGCTCAGCGCTTCCGCTATTGAGGCGAAGTTGTAGCCATGCCTTTAAATTTACGTCTGTATTTTATTTCTGAATAAACGTTATTTTTAGAAACCTTTCCTTCTAATAGTATACTACTTAGTAAATTTGAAACAGTTCAAATAGCTAACACACGAAACTGAACGAACTTAAGAATATTAGCTGTACAGTGTACAACCTGTTTACTTATTATTATTGAACCTTTTTTTTGTTAACCCAGGGGAATCCGTTATGGATACCACCCGGCCCGGGAGCAGCCGGGTGGTTATGTCCGACTCGCACGGACTAAACCCCTGGGGTGTTCCACCGCTCGCTCTATTTGCGGGGCTTCGGGAACGCTGCTGCACACCTCCGAGAACTCCGCGAGTGTTGCCTTTGAGGGCCCGTCTTGTCGGCTGCTTCAGCTGCCTACTCCGCCCATAGTACCTCGGAACACTTGAGGGCTATCCGGCTCGGGATTATTATTGAACCTATCTCAACACGTCACGTCACGTCATCAGCCTATCACAGACCACTGCTGGACGTAGGCCTCTCCTGTTAACTATGCGTATAAGACGCATTAGGAGGTAAATGCCCATAATCGCCACGCTGGGCAAGCGGATTGGCGATCGCAGTAATGTGTCCACTATGATGACGCTACTGCCCATCATCAATATTTTATCAAATAATGGTCAGTGATACTTCAATCCCTTAGTCAACTCTTAAGACACTTGCAGGTGGGGGTTGTCTCAACACAACATTTCACGAAAATAATAATGTTGAAATTTTAATAATGATGCAATGGGATCCACAGACAAGAACAGCTGAAACAAACATGTTATAAACTCATGTTTACACGAACTGAAAAAGATTTCGAGGTGACAGATTTTACCTTCAAACATGACACTTATCTTGCTAGCAGCTTTGTACTTCAACCAATAAATAACTTGAAACATCTTGCACAAATCAACCTAGTCCCATGGTACGCTCAATTAAGACTTGTAATGTGCGTACCAAGCGACGATATATATATAAAAGGAACAAATATTTGTTAGTTGTACAAATAATTTGAAAAACTATCCTATTCAATACTATCTTTAGAGTCTATAAATTTATCCAAAGTGCCCCTAAAATTGTCTCCGTGCTCGTAAAATTAGCCCCCTACAGTTTTATGTTTGGCAACATTCATTCCTTTTGCAAATGGCTGTGATGAAATGCTGTTTCCTCTTTGAATGTGGGGATACGATTTAGTCGTGAACATTAAGAACTATTTGGATTGTGTCGATCCAAAGATTTATTGAAAGGCAACTTTTGTATACGAGAATCTAATAATTATATGCCTAATTAATGGGAGGACCTACCAAAGTAAGATCAACTGGAGTAATTATAGTCCATCGCAAAAAACAACTGCTTGAAATTAAAGTACCTAGGCAAATGTATGACATGAAACAGCAGGTTTTTGTTTACGCGATTTTGATCTTGTCTCATTTAAAAAAATCATATAATATTGAAGATGGGCAGCAGCGTCATCATAGTGGACACATTACTGCGATCGCCAATCCGCTTGCCTAGCGTGGCAATGCTTTCTACCTAATGCGTCTATACGCATAGATAATAGGAGAGGCTTACGTATATGTGATGTGGCCACAGAATTAGCCTTCAATATTTGGCCATTGTCTAAAAATCACAATGTTTCCGTACTAAAATATAAAATAGTATTACCAAGTCCATTGGCTGATTGTACATTGTACTATTCAAATAGTTGAGCCGAAGCAAACAAAACTATTCCAGTGATGTAGTAACCCACACTAATGAACGTCACGATAAACAAAACGGACGGAATAAAATAACTTACTGTCCACAGGCAACACAATGGCCATTAATTTGCGAGGATTGTGTTCACAATAGCAAACATTTGGTAACGACAATGATGTCAAATGTTGACAACCCGCAGTTGTAACTGGCTGAATTATTTTTTATCTAATTTGGATGACATCTTTAAATATTTATCAAACGGGTTACTCACGTAATTTAAGTCGATAATTGCTCGATATGTTTCGATCTGTTTAGATCCATGATGAGGATTATCTAAAGGGATCAAAACATGTCGAGCAATTATTGACTTAAATTACGGGAGTAACCCGTTTGATAAATATTTAAATATGTTTTGATGACGTCATCGTCATTATTATTATTACGCCATACAATTTTATTCCACATAACTTTCATTATTTTATGACAACATGTTTATTTTTCACAGAAGCCTGTCTAAGGACATGTTGCAAGAACGCAGTTGCTTATTTTTTATATACCTGAAGGTGCATTCAGACCAAACGAGCATTCGCTATTCTAACCTCCTACTCTACGAAATTCCATCGTTACACAAAACGTGATTCGTTGATTTCGTAGAGTGGGGGATAGAAAAGCGAATGCTCGTTTGGTCTAAATGTACCTTAAGGCACTGTTCTCACCGCGAGCTACTAAGCTATGAACTATTGGCTATAAACACGAACAAAAGATACGCATCCCCGTGTAAATAAAAGTGATACGGCGATGCTCGCCCGGCGGTGATAGCTGATAGCTGGGCTTAGTAGCTCGCGGTGAGACCTGTGCCTAATAATCTGTGAAATATAAAAAATTTAACTACCTATACTGTGTTCGTCTCACAATGTCATATATGTATACCATAGATCAAGCAAACGTATCTACTTAGCGTGTCAAATGAACTCAGTGAGTTGTCCGTCTTTAATCGCAGCTTGCAGCTTTCGAGCGTCAAATTTTGTAAGTTGAAGTGAACAAAAACATTAATAATGCCTCCTTATTCTCCTTAAGTAATATTAATTGCAACAACACAAAAAAATATGAATACTCAAGGGCCTGAGAAATATTTAAAATCATAGGCAAGTAACAACTTCAGTACAAAGTCTGACACGCTCGGCCGCCATACAAATGAATGAACTTGTTTCTTCTATCCAAATCTAATTTTGTGGTTCGTCTTTATTTGTCTTATAGACCTTATAGTCTGTCTAACCAGCTTAATTTTATTGTCAATAGAAAAGGTGACAAATAAAAAAATATACAGTGTGTGTCTTTGATAGCGACATTGCTTTTAAGTAACGATAGATTAAAGTGTTGTTAACTATTTTAGTAAAATAATATAACGATTGCCTTTATTATTTAAGTAATTAATTTTTATAAAAATCTCGAGCAGCAATGTAATGCAAACATTTATTTGACGTTTCTGAGAGGAAAAGATAGTTTCGTTTTCATTTTAATTCGATCAAATCATTAAAGTAACTGCGAACTGTTGCCGACGTTAAATTATTTACTGAATTAAGTATCCATTACTAGAAAACACTACAATTTAAAACATGTGAGATTTGGACTACACTAGCACAACAAATTTACATCAACGATTCTTTCTGTGTCTTACTGTCTTAGCCAGCACATTTTGAATCGTATTATTCACTGAACTGATATCAAAAATCATTGCACATACATTATCACTTCTTAGAAATCACATTACCTAGTTCAAACATTTTTATTAAATTTATTAGGAAAGTCTGTTGATCAACAAACTTGATGTTATCTTGACACTTCAACTCAATCAATGTGAAGTTTTCAATCGGTACATAAACAAAACGATTATCTGATTCCGCCTTCTTAGTTAACACAAAATTACCTAGCGCTAGCGCTTAATCGTTTCTGTCGCACTTATAAGAAAGAATGACAAAGACGGAAAACTAAAATACGCTACTGAGCGATAGCCATTGGCAACTTGGCAAGGCACCCTGGGCTGTTAAGTCCTTTTCTTATGAACAAGGGTCATGATTTTTGACGGACTTGTCATCGAAAAGTGTCACCGACATGTAGGATGTAAATAGGTAGGTAATTAATTGTAATTGTCAGGATGTCACTAAGAGCGAGATTTAAATGAAATCCTATGTCAATTGTTAGGTTTAATTTATTAGTTATTGCTATTACTAATACATTGCGTGCCGAATTAATTTGTATGAAAAAAAAAAATTTTTAATACCTTAACTAAATATGCTAATTTCAGTTCATTAAGACTTGTACTTTCACCCCTTAAAAGGAATGTCGTTATGAAAGACGCACGCTGTATAACAGGTATTCCCATGCGTTTATTTTTTATTAAATTAACGGCGGAAAATGTGTATTTTTAGATTAGAAACTTTGTTTTCTAGATAAAACTAGATACTAAGGATAAACCGACGTTACAGTGTAGTTCAAAAATTACATAAAGCCATGCCAAATAGTCAGAGAGTCTAGGGTTTGTTTTATTGAAGGATATAAAACATAAAATGCGGGATTTATAGGTAAGTACTCGTAGTGTAGGTATTGTTGCTGGTTCTATATTGCACATTGTTGCTTATTCGCCCTACTTAAAGCTTATCTAACACTATTCTAATACAGGTATTAGCCCAGAAAACAATCAGGTACCAATTAAATAAATTAAAATATTTTTTATTGTGTTCCTTATTTACACGCATACCTATGCATTGAATTGAATATATCTCCTCCGTTTTTTCGTCGTGTAATAAAATGTAAAAACTCGCAACAGCTCAATTCTTTATGATAGAACCGGCTAAGACCATGTCGGTCCATGCTCAGTTTAGGATTCCGTAGTTATTCTAAAACGGCTGGGCTGATTACGTTCACAATTTTTTTTTAATTCTGTCGCGATTATTATCCTAAAATATTAACTTTAGAAAAAAACTTGCTTTTAGAACTTAAATTATTTTTAAAAGAATAAAAAAAATGGCCCCACTTTATGTGAGGTACCATAATTTTATATTTTATTTTATTGGGCCTGTTTTTTGGTATGACTGTAATAATTATGTACACGGTTTCCTTGTTTAATTTTCTTTTTGTATTTTGGACATTTTCAAATGCTTTTTATTCAGAATTTTGGGCTTTTTTGAACTTTGTAGAAAAAAAAGTGTCCAATAATTTTAGATTACAAATACCTGTGGTGAAATAAGTTAGGGGGAAGGGGTGATTTTAAATAAATGTCCATACAATATAAATCCCACAATAGTTGCAGATTTCTAAGAATGAATTTTAGACAGTTATAGATTAAAACTTATTAATATGAAGGTAACTGTTTTTCCGCTAGTCTTACCATCATATACATAAAATTCATTTCTTAACTGTCAAAAGTTCATTCTTAGAAATTAGCAACTATCATTACTACATACTCGTAGTATAAAATAAAGTCACTTTTTCTGTCCCTATGTCCCGCTGTACGCTTTAATCTTTAAAACTACGCAACGGATTTTGATGAGATTTTTTTTAATAGGTAGATTAATTCAAGAGGAAGGTTTTTATGGAGGTATAGTACCCGTGCGAAGCCGGGGCGGGTCGCTAGTAAATAATATAATATATCCATACAACTGCCGTGTCTCTGACATGCTAGTTTAATTGCTTGTTCGTCGTGAAGCATAGGGCTCGGGTATGATTTAGGGCTCTCCCGACGTGTGGCGGCTAATTCCTCATTTGGCGTTCCAATTTCAAATCGTGGTTGCGGTTGTCCTAGTGGTTGATGGTATTACAGCTAAAAGGGCCATACCGAGATTAAACGTCAATAGATATTCTAACATTGTGGGGTCGTTATCAAAGTCAAAAGTCAAACTATTCTTTTTTCAAATAAGCTTATTAATAAACATTTTCGAATCGTCTGACATTATCAAGAGAGAGGAAAAAAACTGCTACTGGTTCTAACACCACACCGTTTCTGAGAAGAACCGATAAGAAATAGAGGTGGACTTATTTTTTCAAAACAGTATAATAACTATATTATTAAACTAACATGCATTAAAGAATTTATTACATAAAAAAAACGTTTACAGACATTTCTTTAAAAAAAACCTAACTTAAGAAGAGAGATAAATAAAGAATAATAATAATATACAAAAAATAATTCTTATTGTATTTTATTGGGTTAATGAAAACAAAAAATATTTCAGTTGGGTATTTAATCATTTTGACTAGCGTTGAATATTTTTGGAAAAAAATCGGGTATTTCCAAACGGCTCGTTTTTTTCGGATAAAGCAATGAAAGTTTCTATTTCAATTTTCAATTCCAGACCAGTTTAAATTAACTCTAATTTTTACTTCCGGAAAAGGCGAACGCGGTGTCGAGGAAAAGTCAATTGAAATAGATAGAGTGACAGTGACAGCAACAATGATCATTTCCTTAAAACTCGTAAAAAAAAGAAACCGAAACTTTTACAAATTCCCGAAAAAACATTAGTTTTTTTCCGACATTTTCGAAGCTAATTTCGACCCATTACAATGTGGAATCACAGTGGTCAACAAAATGACAAGAGAACTGATGGGTTCTGTAAGTAAGTAAATATTATTTATTGTGCACCACACACTTAATTAAAATACAAATACAGAAAAAACATGTATTGATAGGCAACAACAGGCGGTCTTATCGCTTACAAGCAATCTCTTCCAGGCAACCTTAGGGTAGCAGGAAATGAAAACGTTAGCAAATAATTATAATGGGGTAGTGCCGATATCAGAACAAATTAAGAATTATGAACAATTAAATCAATTTAAAACATAGGTAATATAATAAAAATATATACATCTATACAATAAATACAAATAAATGTTTATATTTAAGATAATAAACGTAAATACATATAAAAAAAACTCTGGGGTTCTGTAGTTCCCCTGTAATAAAATAGCTGTTACATACATATTTATTTTATTTTATTCGGACAAAATACCTTTTCACACAATCAATAAAAAAACCAAATTCTAAAAGAATGTTGTACAAAATTGATAGTTTCAAAATGTTTCATAAAATTGAAATACAAAGTTTATAAACGACGTTTGAGAATGACAAATCACCATGTTTTACCTGTCCAATAACATGGTATTTATTTAACTGAAATTCTGATCGTAAAATTGGTGCAATATTATCTCAAAACCATATTAAAAAAGTTAGATAAGTAATCATTTAAATATCGAATTCCTGGAAGCCGAGCACCCGGCTGGGCTTGTAGAGGCGCGCGGGCTGCGGCGCGTGCGGCATGATCGACGCGCGCCGCCCGCCCGTCTGCGCCGGCGCCGGCGCGTCCATGCGCGCGCCCGGCATTATCGAGGAACGTCTGGAACATTCCAGAAACTCCCGCTGATAGACTTGGCAAAAACATTTTGATGGGGTATTTACTTAGTAATGTCGGCCAATCACAATGTGGAATCACTATAGTCAACAGAATAAGAAGAGAACTAATTGGTTCTGTAGTTTCTTTGAAATAAAATAAATGTTAAATATACATGTTTTTTTATTTTATTCACACAAAATATTTACACATACAATAGAAAACACATTACAAAAGGAACAAATGTTATAGGTACAAGATTTATAGTTTCAAAATGTTTCGTAAAATTGAATTACAAAGTTTTTAAACGACGTTTGAGAATGACAAATCACCATGTTTTACCTGTCAAATAACATGGTATTTATTTAACTGAAATTCTGCTCGTAAAAGTGGTGCAATATTATCTCAGAGCCATTTAATATAAATATCTTTTAAATATCGAATTCCTGGAAGCCGAGCACCCGGCTAGGCTTGTAGACGCGCGCGGGCTGCGGCGCGTGCGGCATGATCGACGCGCGCCGCCCGCCCGCCTGCGCCGGCGCCGGCGCCTCCATGCGCGCGCCCGGCATTATCGAGAAACGTCTGGAACATTCGAAACGAACGCTTCTGTGAATGGTAGATTCGCATAAATATTTATGCTGTTAAATACCGTTGCGCGAGATAAAGTTAGTAAGCGAGTAGGGATTTGTTAGACAGTGATAGCTGATAGAGTAGATAAATTTAGTTTTCAACGTTTTATAATGAGAAAACCAAGGTGGCCAGCGATCCTGCTAAGCCGGTTATTACGTTTTTGTATGTATCTATTAGGATGTATAGTTTAATAAATTCGTTTGTAGCACTATTGCGGTAGTTACATATACCTACACACTATATATACTGCGGTAGTTAGGTATATACGTACACTATAGGGAGACATGCGAAGCTATATTCTCAATGTCTTCTGACCTGAATCCACAAACGACAAATAACGTTGATATACTCGTAATGCGTTTGTAAAAAATCGTACGAACAAATAAATATTTTTTTTTGTTTTTATGACTATTACCTATTATGTAAGTACCTATTTGACATTGTGTATTCAATGTATAGAAGTAGTGCCTATTTATTTACTTCGTATTTTCACTAGCTCAACTAGCTTCTATGAAATGGATAGAGAAGCAATACGAATTCGGACATCTTCGTAAAAAAATTAAAGAAAAAGGGTTATGCGCTACATCTTTGTTTAAATATAAAATTAAAGTTATTCGCTGTGTGAACAATATCATCAGTTCAGAACGATTTCATGTGTATAAGATTATTTAATGTCGCATTTCCGATTCCAATTTTGCAGTTCGAAGTAAGTCACGTAACAAACTTGCCTCTATAAGTCTCTTCTAGCCAGAGACAAATATTTAGACTCCGTTTGATTAATCATTAGGGACAATAATTTACATTGATGTATTCTCCTGCCGCCCATAGTACATTGTGCATCTAGGGAGGTAAGTACGGAACTACTAACTGAGAGTGTTAGAAGCCCGACGCGGTAGGCGGAGGGCTCAAGTTAGTACACTACTACACTCAAGTTAGTACATGCCTCTTACTGACCGTGATGCATACAATGTTTTTCATCACACTTGCGGACAAAAAAAACTTTTAAGACAAAACATATAATTATATATATTTTATTTTTTTTAATTCCCTAGGGAATTTCAAAGTCAAGTCAAAGTCAAAGTCAAAATATTCTTTATTCAATTAGGCCCAGCAACGAGCGCTTTTGAATCGTTAAACTAAATAGCGAATGAGAGAAAAAAAAAACTACCTCCGGTTCTAACCCTACACCACTGCCTGAGAAGAATCCGGCAAGAAACTCAGCGGGACTTTCTTTTTTCAAATAAAAGTTTTATAACATCTTACGGCTAACATGCATTAATTAAAAACGAAACATAAATTTGATTGAATATAAATACTGATATAGTACATTAACTAGAGATGAAGTCTCTATTCTATTACTCCCGCGATGCATGCAAGCAATGGTGCGCTAAGAAAGCGAATGTGATGAAAAATCAATTCTATAGCAATCGCTCCTCCTTTGTAGGTAAGTACCTGCAGATGCAACTCTAGTACAATTTGTATCATTAATTTCTTCGTTTATCAGAGCACTGGTTTTATATAGGTACATAATGTATAAGAAAAATAGAACACATCAAACATTTCACGACGAAAGTACAAATTTAGCAAAAAAGAATCTAATTGTCTGGCCTAACAATCGTATTAACAAGGTTTCACTATATTGTAAAAGAAAGTGCGGTAAATTACCAGAAACAAATGAAAATTGGTGCAACAAGAAATATTGAAGTAATGGTCGGTTAGTGGCGAGAGTCTGTAAGTTTAAGGTATGAAAGTTTCCGATTTAAATCCCGTTTCTTTACAAACACATCGTTTTTTTCCAGATTTTTTTCGGAAAAATCAATGAAAGCCTAAACCAATGTGAATTAGGTCTAATTTTCACTTATACCAGGACAAAGTGATGTCATCGAGGAAAAATCAATTGAAATAGATGGTCAGGAGTGACAATGACAGTGATTATTTCTGTAACGACCCAAAAAAAAACGGAAAAAAGCAATTTTCATTAATTCCCGACAAAATAGTACATTTCCTAACTAGTGCGGGAAAACTTTTTTTCGGCGAGGGTGAAAGTTGGAGCCCGAGTTTCGAGGGCGACAATCACCCGAGTTAAAAAAAGTTTTTGCACGTGTAAGGGACGATTTTTTTCATAACAAGAGTGCGTCAAAAAGAGAAATTACCGCGCGCAAAGCGTGCGCAAAGCTCGTTTTTGCGCACTAGTTAGGAAAAATATTTTATTTTTTCGGGCATTTTCAACTCTAGTCAGAAGTAATCTGTGGTCGAAGAGGAACGAGCCCGTCTTAGCTATAAACTGAAATTCTTTCAAGTTTCTCGTAAATACTTGATTGTGGAGTTATTGGTTCTCTTCAATAATTTTAAGTAAAAGGCTCTTGAAACTTTGAATTCATAACTTTTTTAAACTTACCCAGCTACTATTACGGAATTTATGAAATAGAGCTGAAGCTGTGGAAAGGGTTTTCTTTTAAATTGTTGAATAATAGGACTATGTTTCTGAAATATTGAAGACGATTGTTAAAATTAAATATTGAGTAAGTAAGTACTTTTTTCGTGCAAGACACTTTTTTCACAGCCTCTTTTTCCGAAACTATAAGAACAATTATTCTGTGAACCAGTTATTGTTTTTCATCAAACCCATACGTAGATACGGTGTATATAGTTACACCAGTGGGCTTAGCATATGATTAGTGCGACAATAATAATATAAGAGGGATAGATAGTATGACATAATTATGCTGTCGCCGCGAGATAGACTATCCATCCCTCTTTTATTCATATAGTTAGTAAACGATGGAAAATCTATCTCGCGGCGACATACTGACATACCAATCATGTGCTAAGCATACATCTTTTCAAAAACTATATTGAAATTTCTAATAGTTGACTAAATCTAGTAAGAAGTTTTTTTAAACACGTTGTAGTTGTGCGGTGGTACTAGCATGTACAAGTTGCAGAACATTCGTTGCGGAAATTTCCAAGAATTTTCATAAGAATTTAAGTGTAAGTTCTCATTGAGAATGTTTCCATGAGAACTTATAAAAAATTGTTATAAAATAATTATTTCATATCGTAAATAAGTAAACAAGGCAGTTAATATAACTCATAAGGCATGTATCTAGTACGGTCTTGGCTTGATTAGATTATTTATTAAATTTAGATTCCCTAGAACATTCTCTATGGAAATTTCTGAACTTATGAAACTTCTCCTCGGTACAAAGCTAAGTGGTACGGAAAAAGCTATTACTGGATAATAATAGCTATTTGAATGTAATAATAGCTAATATCACTTCTATAGGTACAGGATGTTCCATGAGCCTCTTATAACCTTGCGCACACCGTATATAAGTTATACTGAGCAGCAAATTCATAAGTAGTCATCATTCTAAACCAGCTCTGGTGTATGGGTTTGGGAAGTTCCGTGCATTCTGTGACATTATATTATTATACGTATAACTAGGTACAGCAGTGTTATTTTTAAGGAAACCGCTTTGCTGTCAGCGCTGTGTCAGCGCTGCGGCAGCGTCGAGCCTAAAAATGGTATTCACTAATGTACTTTAAACAACACTAGTGCTCTGCGACGAATGCGGCGTGAGCTGGAACTACACTGCATCGAGAGTTTGACGTTTAATGTACGAACTTCGTATTCTCTAACGAAAAACAGCGACGAACTCGCCCACGACCTCGCTCACAGCCTCGATTCCTAATGTCAAATAAAACAGCTAGGATTTTAGACAAGGCTGTCTCGACGTCGAGCTCGTTGACGAACGCAGTGTCGAATGTGTGAATAAGAGAATAACATAGCAGTTAAGTGCAAACATATACATGTATCGAAAGAATCCTTTTATAAATATTATGTTACAAGCTGCCGTGTGGTGACGGCAATAAGAATACATTTGTCACCATCCCAACTCAACTAAGGAGGCCTAAGTCCAGCAGTGGACTATCATAGGCTTATGATGATGTTACAAGGCTCTTATTACACAGAATTGAAGTACACTGGGACATATTTTTGAGCATTTTTATATAATTTTCCTTTCACTGTACTTATCCATAAGTAGTTTTGTCGAATAAATAAATATTCAAGTGTCATTTTATTATTTTTTACGTCTTTAAAAGTCCGTTAAAAAGGTAAATTTTAATGTATCCTCCAGATAGCACACTTCAGATATTAATTCAATTCAGTTTGTACTTTGTACCTACTCGCCCACATTGCCAGTTCAAATGGATTCTATAATTTGCGGTATTTTTACCTCGGCTGTCGTATTTAGTTTACTTCATAGCCGAATGAAAGTGATTATTTAAAGAGTAATTACACTTACTGTAAAAGGAATGGTTAATATGATGACATTTATAACTAATCTGAACAAGCTATAATGAGGTTTTCAGATAGGTATAATAATAATTTGGAATATCAACGGGTCTCTCATGTTTTCGAAGCTTGTGAGTTATGTTGACATAGCCGTAAGCAAAAAAGTCGAAATAGTTTTTGTTTGCTAAAATTATCGAGGCGTACCCCTCTTATTCATAAACGTACTCGTCACGTAGCATGAAAAAGAAATAAAAGTATACTGAATCGAAACAGAAACTAAAAGCGTGACAGAGTGGTATGAAACAAAACAACAAAAAAATTATGACCCGGTTACCTGGCCACAGGAACTGTGGACATCCTCCTGAAGAGATGTTCGGCAGCAGACTTCATGTCATCATCCTGCATCAGGCCAACCATGTCTTTCTCGCGTTTCGACAGCGGTTCTTCTGAGAGGAGGATCTCTCCTTCGGTGGACACGTTCGCACACTGCAAGGATGGATTCATTCATTTGATAAAACTTGGTACTCTCATGAACGTTTTTTTTTATACCACGTCGGTGGCAAACAAGCATACGGCCCGCCGGATGGAAAGCAGTCACCGTAGCCTATGGGCGCCTGCAACCCCAGGGGTGTCACATGCGCGTTGCCGACCCAATAAGAACTTGTACACTCCTCTTTTGAAGAACCCCATACTGTAATCCAACGGGAAAACCTCGGCAGGGAGCTCATTCCACAGACGGACCGTCCGCGGGAGGAAGTTCCTCTGAAACCGCACGGTGCGCGACCATTTAGGTTGCAAGGTGTGAGGATGAGCGCCCAGTCGGTGGCGAGCGGTGCGATGTTATAGCAAAGAATAATATTATTATTATGTCAAAGCGATGAATATACAGGGTTATTTTTTATTCACATTCAGACTTTAGGGGGTTATATTTTAAAGAAAAACAGGTCTTAATCGCGTAAACTTACGTTTAATTATATCCTGACGTTTCGGGTATTACGTTACCCATGGTCGCAGGCAGACTTTTAAATATGAGTGGTAATCGTGAAAGTTTCAATCAATATATTTAGGGGGTTAATTCTGAAGTTATATTGATGAATTTTTGATATGAGACCGACATCCGATTCGAAAAAAAATCTGAAATGTTTATACAAACCCTGAGAGATTAGTTGGCGGAAATGTATGGAGCATCAAACTTTTTTTCGCGAATCGGATATCGCTCCCATAATAAAAGTTCATCAATATAACCTCAGAATTAACCCTCTAAAATTTGAATATACAATCATTCTGTATGATATAATGAATATACGTAACATTTTATTACATGAGACATGACATTAATGTGGGAGAACCACTAGCTGGTAAAGTGCCTGCAAAACTGGAAGTTCTGGCTTCAAAACCTGGTAAAGGTGCATTCAGACCAAACGAGCATTGCTGTTCTAATCCCCTACGAAATTCGATCGTTACGCAAAACGTGATTCGTTAATTTCGTAGAGTGGGGGATAGAACAGCAAATGCTCTTTTGGTCTGCATGCACCTTAAGGCTCTGTCTGAACACATCCTATGGGACACTCTAACCCACGTTCGGACGTCGAAGAGATACTTTTAAATACCAAGGTTGAAGGGCAGCTGTTCATGTAGGTATATATAGTTATATTACAAATATTTTGTTTCCTAGTTGTGGCCAGCGTGACGATTATGGGTATTTACCTCCTAATGCGTCTATACGCATAGTTAATAGGAGAGGCCTACGTCCAGCAGTGGACTATCATAGGCTGATGATGATGATGATCATAGACAAAAGTTACGTACACTACAAATTATATTATTATTTGCGCTTTCAACACAGTAATTAAGAACTAATTAGGACAAATGCTGATACTATTATAATAATACGAATACAATACGCTGTAAACAATTTATTAAAACTGTTATCTAACCAATGTGCCCGCTTCAGGTTATTAACAAAATAATTGGTTTGAGAATAATGAAACAAATTATCAATTTTAGCTTTGAAAGAGAAATACGGTGAAAATTGCCTTCATTAAACGTAGAATGAAGCATTGTGAAAATACTTTATAGAGCTTATTTATGTAGAACATTTTTCATATGACTTTATTATTGTATTGCCTTGTTTTAGACAGGTGATTGTTTCGTAAATATAATAGATATCAATGATCTCA
This sequence comes from Thaumatotibia leucotreta, assembly GCA_025490895.1. Classification (NCBI taxonomy): domain Eukaryota; kingdom Metazoa; phylum Arthropoda; class Insecta; order Lepidoptera; family Tortricidae; genus Thaumatotibia; species Thaumatotibia leucotreta. The sequence goes on along the minus strand of JALPQI010001350.1, from coordinate 3,532 downwards.
AATCTGATACACTTACTCTTGGTACCTATTCTGTTATCTAATGAGTAAAATAACAGAAAACCCGTTTTGAAAATATAACCAGATTAACCAGTAATACTAAAAATATTAAGTTTAAACGCTCTGATTATAAATTTATTTGTTATAGTGTGGAGTAGTCCTGGTTCGCGTTTTATAAAGTTAAATTTTACTATTTCGCTTTTTTCCTCTCTAACGCAGGCACATATTAGCTAGAACGGGAGGCAAACAGCAAAATTGTAAATCTAACTTTCTAAAACGCAATCCTGCACTTTACCTTACTTCCAAATATAATACAGGTTGTTCGCGAGCGTTGCAAGAGATTTTAACAGTGTATAAAGGTGCATTCAAACCAAAAGAGCATTCGCTATTCTAACCCCCCACTCTACGAAATTCGATCGTACCACAAAACGTGATTGGTAGATTTCGTAGAACGGGGGATAGAACAGCGAATGCTCTTTTGGTTTGAACGCACCTTTACTGACCATATTTAGAGTCTAATGTTACATAAAATTGCTTGGATTCGGCTTGGTTCCAGAGATAATCAACGTTTATTCGAATTAAGTTTTTCAGTCAAAATACGGATAGACTTAAAACACTCACTAAAATAAAAATAAAAAAATATATATTGTGATAAAAACACTGAAAATTTTAAAAATTATTCAAGAAATCTAAACATTTTATTTTGGTGACAATAAGTAGGTATAATTTGTCATCTGGAAGTACTATTTTAACTATGCGAATCTCGCAATGCTCCGGAGCATTCTGTATATTTGGGCCAAACTCAAAATCATGTTATGAGTCTTTCCGGTGGACATTTTAAAATATATTGTTATTTAAAGGCACTCCTTTCCTATTGAATTGTATGATAAAAATCACGACTACACTCCTACCAGTTGCTTGCTATTGACCACAGAAAGAGGGGCTCTACAGTTCAGCTGAACACGCACTTTTTCTTTCCTGTGGTCGATAGTTAACAGCCTGTGGACAGGTAGTAATGATTTTTATCATACAACGCAATGAAAAAGGAGTGTCTTAATAAAGGGAAGGCTTTCATAAGAAAATCAAGCTTTATAAGCCTTAACTTTTAGATTGTCCACCGAAAAGACTCGAAACATGGGTTTGCGTTTGACCCATTTGCTATAGGTAGATAAAGTTACCGTGTCAAAGAACTCAGAGACGTCGCGATATCCAAAGGCTCGAGCCATCGTAGAGGCTTCTAGCAACGCTGCGCGCGCGTCCGGTCTGTTGTTTTGTAGGACGTGGCATCTTGCTAGCAGGAATGTTGCGTTGATGAGCCACTCATTCTGGCGCGACGATCGCGCTTCTAAAGCAAACGATTTTATGTATTTAAATTTAAGATGTCAATTTAAATATGAAATGTCACATACAATGATGAATGGCGGGGTAAATAGAAACGTAGAGTAAACTGGTCTGTTAGCCCAGGACAAACAGTCCAATTTAGAACAACAGATTTTTTTCATACGTGTTATTCTAAACTGGACTGTTTGTCCTGGGCTAATAGACTAGTTTGCTCTACATTCCTATTTACCCCGTCATTCCTATTTACCCCTTTTTACGGTAATAAATTACGATGTCACTGTCACCTCCAGAGGTAGGTGGGTATTTTTGAAAGGGAAATATTGCGTTTAGGTGCATTAATGCCGTTCAAGTAAGAATATAATCTAATTGTAACATTACCTATTATTTAAAATTTGGAAGATGATGAATAATTAATATAGCCAATTTCAAACTTCAAATACTTCATTAATTTCCCAAAAAAGTATTAAGTAGTTACCATTTTTTTGTCGTAAACAGCAAATTTGCTACATATTTTACTATAATTTATCACAAAATTGAACACAATGCATCAACCCTATTGGATTGGACCCACGAACCTGCTTGGCACTTAGTAGAATAGTAGCGAGCCTTCTGCGCTTTCTTCGTGTCGGCGTACAGACGAGCAAGCTCGTGAAGAATGTAGCAGCGTTCGGAGGCACGTTCAGCCAGGGGCATAGATCGCTCGAGGGTGCGTAGCCGAGTCCTGTTGAATCATAGAAATCATCATCATCATCATCATCAGCCTATGATAGTCCACTACTTGACGTAGGCCTCTCCTATTAACTATGCATACAGACGCATTAGGAGGTAAATGCCCATAATCGCCACGCTGGGCAAGCGGATTGACAATCGCAGTAATGTGTCCACTATGATGACGCTGCTGCCCATCATCAATCTTAATCAAATAATGGTCAGTGACACTTCAATCCCTTAGTCAATTGTTACGACACCCGCAGGAGGAGTTGGGGTGGTGACAAATGTATTCTTACTGCCGTCACCACAAAAATCATAGAAATATAAATAACTTTATTCGTAACATACACAAAAATCACAAAATACAGAAACGAAAAACAATTACACAAATAAAAGCGTGTATGCTACGAGATTGCCTCATCTCAGCATTTTGCTAGCGAGTGCCAGCGCTGGTCTTCCGATGAGGCCATCACGTGAACAGTTTCACGGCAGGCAACACAGCACAATACAAATAAACAATAAAAGTTACGATTAAAATTACAAATATAAATAATATATGTCATGGCCGTGCATTATCGCTAAACTTTTTGCAGTAGCAACACTGATGATAAGACCGGCCGATACAACACAGCGATCAATCAATGGCTGACTGGTTACACTAACGTAATGTTTTACTACGCTATCTTACTATGACAGTACCAATTACGTAATTACGATATCAATCGAAGCACAATACAATCCGAATAACAAATACAAAAGAAGAACATAATGGAACAACATTTCAAACAAATCGGAAGGGGCATTAACTGCTGGTAGGTATAAATTGCAATTGAATACACACATTATAAACATTTACAACTTGTCTCAAGTCTGCAGGCCTCCTCACTATATCAGCATCATCATCATCTGTCAGCCTACGAAGCTAGAGGTTCCAAGTTTGAATCCCAGCGAGGGCATTATTTGTGTATTTATTTATCAGAAATATTTGCTCCTTGGTCGTGGCTGTCTATGTATTTTACACATTGAGCGCGGGGAACCCCCGAGGGGAGCTCTCTGTAGGAGGTCCATTTTCGCTACAAAGCGGAAAAATCACGGGATCGGCTACGAGCGTAGCGCGTAGCAATCGTTCGCAATGAAAGTGTTAAGTATCTAGGTATATGTATCTATCTATTATGTTGTATCGTCGCTTGGTACCCACATCACAAGCCTTAATTGAGCTTACCGTGGGGCTAGGTCGATTTGTGTAAAAACGTCTCAAGATATTTATTTTTTTATCAGCCAAATGACGACCAGCGTAGGACGTCCACCCACAAGATGGACAGATGACCTTATGAAGGTCGCCGGGACACGCTGGATGCAGGTCGCATCTAACCGGTACATGTAGATGTCCAGAAGGGAGGCCTATGTTCAGCAGTGGACGTCTTATGGCTGACAGAGGCCTTCCCCAGTAAGGGTTTATGCTATAATCGCCAGGCGGGTCGGC